>VXBQ01008418.1:501510-521160 GCA_013400175.1 Phainopepla nitens
TGGTGTTATCCACTCTCCTCTAAAAGGTACACATCATAAAGAGGAGGGAGAGTTGTGAAATTGCAACCAAAGTCGGGAAAAGATGAGTTATAGAGCCTTGTGGGACCATTCAGAAAACTTAAATGGGATTAGTAGAAATTACTAATAATGAAAGTTGAGCCAATAATATGAGCTTCATCTTTTCTAGATGTTGATAACAAAAGTTTTACTTTTTTTTTTTTTGGCACAGAAAATTATACTCATTACACTGCCCTTAATGGTCACAAGCATGAACAGGTCTCAGTGTTTCAAAATTTATCTTCAGAAATTGAAAACCAAACAAAAGCTGCAGAAGAAGCATGTCAGACCTCATAATTTATGTTGCCAAGGACACCCCAAAAGAGCTGTCCCCATACATCTGTGCACATGTGCACACAAAAGCATATAGAGATTCATATCTGTATCAGCTATCTTAAAAGGGTCAGTGTCATAAAGTTAAACATAGTTTAGTGATAACAGTTGCAAGAAAATATTTTTAAAGCATATTAATTTGCAAATGACAGTTCTTCAAGAAGCCACAATCTGAGAGAAAAATAATTTCAAAAGCAAATAAACTGACATAGAATAAAACTAATTACATTCATAAAAAATCATAAAAACCATAAAATAATCATAAAATAAATGCAATGACAAAAGATTGACAATTATTTTAAAGTAAACTAAGGATAAAGACAGTATAATGGTGTTTTCATAAATCTTCTGTGATAATTTGGCCACAGAAGAAATGTACAATGAATAGCTCACTAGCCTGTTTTATGCATGGTAAATCAGATCCAGTCATACCATAAGGCTGATGAAATTCTATAATTCTATTTATTTTTTTTTCAGAAATGTTTAAGGAGGTTTCTATATAAGCTTTATATTTGGATATGATTTGTTCAATCAGGTTGGAAGCATCTGTTAGAAAAGCAAGTGGCAGAGGAATGCTTCACAATTTTCAGGTCAGTGGATGCCACAAAATACTCAGACTTAAAGAAAGTCAGACTGTGTCATTTACAGCAAATATAACTGAGATATCTTCAATGCTACAGGACCTGCCAACCTACCAAAAATCCTAGATAAAATAACACAGCGCCAGCAGCAGTATTAAGAGAATTGGAAAACTAATTACATACTAATTTATGTGTGTTTACATTAGAACATGGGAACTGGTTTGACAGATTTTTTGACGTTGTTACCAGTCCAGCTGATAGTAACATATAGTGGCAGTGCAGCAGGTTCAGGTCCCCAAACCAAAGCAGTTTCATACTTGCTCTATCCATGCTCTCCTCACTCACACTGCGATGGCAGCCAAAGCCAGGCTGGCTGTGTAACTCCCATCCAAAAGCACTGGCAGGTGTTTAACAAGCAGGGTATGCTCAGCACTGGACTAACAAAACCACAAGGTATCAGGACATAAACCATGTTTTTAGTGGAAGTCTGTAGGATCCGTTCTTATCATCTCCAACTTAATGCTTCTGGAAGAAATAAAAGTCACTAGAGAAGACATGAAGACTGGGAAAAGGCAAGTAGTAGAAAGAATAGAGTTCACTGATACAGAGCAATCAAGATCACAGGGTAACATGGACACAAGCAACCCCAACCAGTGTTAAGATAAGCAAATGAAAGTCATGCATAGGAACAAAGACAGTGACTTCTGCTCTGGTGATCAGAAACACTGGAAAGGGTCATCAAATTTACGTGGAGATTTAGTGAATTCTGTGCCCAGAGGGGCTACTGTGATTCTGAGATGTTTAAAATGAAGACTACAAAGCAGGAGCAGAAAACAGGAGCACAGTAGTTCCTTTAATTCCCTGTTTGGCAGTATTGCATCCTTCTTTTTTTTATTTAAGCATAACCTTCTTTTCAAGCTAATATGTTTAAAAGAACATTGATCAACTACAATTACATCAAAAATGTGTACAGGGATGATTTAGAGGTTTGATGGTGCAGGATTTAGAGATTCAATCTTTTCAGCTTAACAGAGAAAAGCTGAAGCAATGATTTGACCATTTTCTTTAAGAACCTGGATGGAGAACAGTGGCACTGCAGCATTTTTCAAGCCAGTAACAAAGATGTAGTAAGACCCCAAGGCTGAAAGTTGAAGCCAAATATTCAGAAGATAAATATTAACAATGAAAGTACTTATCTGTTGGTTAAACCATTTCCCCCCAATATTGAAGAGTAAATATCTAAGACTCTAAGATTATTCTGAATATTGAAGTAATACGTATTTTTTTAATTGATGCACTTACATAATACATTGTATCATGTATTATTCAATTATATACCACTGCACTTTTCTCTACGGGACAGTTTTTAAAAAACAGATAAACTATCAGATTGTATTAGATCTAATTATGAATTACATAAAGATGTCTTATTTTATTAAAATAGACAATTGGTAATAATATTGTAAAAGTAAATGTATTCAAGATGCAAATGCCTAGATAAGCTGTATGTCAAGGTACAGTTCCATTTTTGACCAATGACTACTAACAATGTATGACAATAGATTCTTTTTGCATAGACTTCCAAAAAAACCAACCTCAACCATAGATGAGATCTGGAAAAATAATATTTCCGAGGCATAAATCTTAACAATGGAAGGGAAAAAAAGTTCTTAGAATAAAATTCTTGGAAAAGCTTAGGCAAAAAATTTACTGTACTACTCAGGGGGAAAGAAAACATACTGGGAAGATAACAAGTAGTGTAAGCCAATAAATATCCTAATTTACACACCCCAGGTATCTAAAACTCTCAGTACTTCATTTGCAGAAAGAAAATAAAATATTTTAAATACTTTCATATCACTTCACGTATGAACATGTATGCATTTAATACACTAAAATGCTATTTACTGGCAATGATTTGCATTGCTTTGTAAATTCTAAATTAAAGCCAAAAAAAAAAAAAAAAAGGTTAAAATTAAAATATCATTCCTGTCCTCAAAGATCAATTGTTTGGCCTTTTTTAAACTTCCTGTTTTGCTCTATAGGAACTCTTCTTTATCACACTTGATTCACGGAACATGCTATTATTGTTTTGCTTTTCTTTACTCACCATCAGCAAAAAAACTACTGCACCTGAACAAGACTCTAAACCCCTTTTCCATGCATGTTTTCTCACAGAATTAACTGACATCAGTAGATTGTTTGTTTTTAACCCTGACATCCCCCCTCCAACCTATTTTTGAAACAAATTTTATTTTAGGATGTCCTGACTCTGCTACTAAATTGGAAACCCTGGTGTGAATTTAATAGTACACTATTTCCTTTTATAGAGGATGTTCACAGCTAATCTGTCATCTAAAGGGCAGACAGAGGCCAGAAGGTTAGGAAACCAAGACAGGTGGCCCAACAGCAGCCTGAAATCTAAACTTTTTTGGCATTTTGGGCTTAATTATAAAGCAAGGAATCTGAGTGGTTTCCTCACTGTTCCATGTTTTATTAACACTGAAAAAACTCAACTCTCTAACAGAGTAGACAAACATTGAGCAGAAGAACTTTCTTGCAGGGTAAAGATGGACAGCAAATTCCCTGTTTCCCATAGATTTTTTTTCCCAAGAAGTTATGCCAGGAAATGAAGAATCCGGGTTTGTTCAGGCTTCCCCTCAGCCCTGCAAACACACACTTGGGTTTCCATGTTTAAAACATGCTTTTAAAAAAACATATTCACCTTGTCAGCAAGTGATGCCAATCTCTCCTCATTCTATTATTATTAATAATGTAACTGAATGAAATTATTGTTCTATTCAATACCACTTTTCAATCACTAAAAACTACTAGTTTTGTACTTACCATCTAACCCTGTGTAAACACACAGCATGGCCACCTTGTCACCAAAGCAGCCACAAACTGACAGTGTTTGACTTCTCCCTTTCTGTAGCACATCAGCAGTCTCCAGGAGACACACAGACTGTGTTTTTCCATTGTTCCTACATCCTGGTAAGACCAAGTGGTTCTGCAGACAAAGCATAATTTGTCCTTATGCAGACAAGACAGGCTGGAGAAACAAGACCTAATTCTCTAGAATAGATCATGCATTGATGACAGCAGCAGAGAGAAATGGGTTACATTGGATCATATGGAGCTACTGAGCCAAGACTGCACTGAACATTTTGAGCAGGTGCATTTAGGCATTAGTCAGGAAACAGGATTTCCACTGTGCCCCGTATATGCAATGTAGGTATCACCCAAATCATGCAGTAAAAATATTCTCTTCCTCCCAAAAAAAAATATGTGGAGCAGTAGCAAGTCCTGCTTTGGACTTAAAATGCTACATGAGCTATTCAGCTTAACACTTGCAAATCTACATCACCCATGGCATCAAACACCAGCTCAACTAGAAGGTAGGGTTCCCCCATAAGCCATCGAACCAGTATGGAACACCCAAATATGCCCCAACAGCACTTCTGTTTTCACATCTCTTTCACATCAGCCTTCCATTATGTTGAGGGTTTTTATTTGGGCATGCAATTTGAAGGCAATTTAACTTTGAAAGCATAAGTTAGCAAGTCCAATTCGACTTTGTAGGCCTCAGTTAGCAAGTCTTCAGAAAAAATCCTCCTGAAGGCCACACTTTGCAGAAAAGCAGTAGGTTCAAACTTGCTTAACAACTGTGCTAGACTCCAATGCAGAGATCCTGCTGAAGACACAACCCAGGGTAGTTAACTGATTGAAAAAGTTTCCCATTCTGAACATAAGTAACACTGTTTTATACCGTTATCATGTTAAAAGCAGACATCAATCTAGTATTTGGGGAAGGGGTTTGCAAAACATAGAAAGAAAATTCTGTGTTTATGCGTATGCCCGCAAATGGGATAGAAGTAACTGTATTAGTAAAAATAATTGCCGTGACACAAAATAACTGTTCAACTATATTACATTGTTTTCATTTATTATCTACCAGATATAAACTATTTTACCAAAAAGGATACACACTGCAGACAAAGCCCAGAAACACAAGATAGGATGTACATTTTGAGAAAATTCCTGACTTTCTGTTCCTTACAATTTCTCTGTCTTCCCAGACACATAAGATAAACATAGCTAGACTGACTTCAGCATTTTAGGGTTTATAACCCTCAGTCCCAAAATCGGCCAAAACCTGTATGCACAGAGATAAGATATCAAAAATTAAAGAAAAAAATTGTTTTCCCCTCTCCATTTTTCTGCACTATCCCACCTGTTAACAGTTTCTCACAGAAGTATACTTCTTTTGTAGAAGTATTCTTTCTAATTTGGACTTCTGCAAGTAACACCAAAGGAAGTAATTTGTGCATCTATCAACAAATGCTGCAGCTTTCAAACATGTATCTTCTTAATAGTTTTTCAACACTTCTGATTTTAACTTGGGAGGTCTTTGGATACAAGAATAGTCTGTCAGACAAATTTTATAAACTTGAGAACCATGATACTTGATCCATAAACACCAAACTAATAGGCTTCTTGATTCTCCCTCCTCCCAGCAGCCCTATACTTATTTTCTACACAAAATACACCATCTCTTTTTTAAGGTAGAAGTAACAGTTCTGCTAATTAAAAGGCTCTACTAATTAAAAGGTTCTACAGTGATCATAGTTTTTTCTATTTGCTGAATTCAGGGCATGTCATTTTATGTTTCTTGAAACATGTTTTTACACCAGTTAAATATGATTTGTCAGCAATTACCCTTATTTTGGTTTAGCACGTCCTTTGTTAATTAGAGTAGTCTCTAATGCAATCTTGCCAAGTATTTTAGCTCTGGAGTTTGCAAGCCCCTAAGCGATCATCAATTTCAAAAGTTTCTTAATTTACACCTGCTGTGATAGGATCAGCAGACTTGGGTTTGTTTAAATGAAAATTTCTGTTTGGGTTACAGAGGGAGGCTGCCTACCCATGGGCATACACATTGGGATAAACAGCCACCATAGGTGGCCACTCTCCAAGTGAAAAAACATTACAGAAAGCTGACTGCACAGTTACAAGAAAATAAATGAAGGTATACTACAAGACAAGCATTTGCAATTACTGTATTTCAAACAATACAACACTGATTTTGCTAAATTCAGTGTCACGCTTCCATGAGCATTATAAAGGTCTCCAAAGATGAGGTACTGCAGTGATCTGTATGAGAGAACAGTCATACACAGACCAAAACTTTCAAAACTGACTAGCAGTTGTTAGCCTATCTGTATCAATTTAATGTGTTATTTTCAAGAGTCCAAGTGTTCAGTTTTTGAGGAACACGAATCAAACAAAACAATTTCCACATATATATGGCATAAATACATGTTAGAGTATTTTAAAATTAATAGGAACTTTATTTTCATGTTTATTATTAACAGTCTTTACCCTGGAGGTTGGTTTTCAGTGAATCTTTTGAATAGGAAGAATCAAGAACTGTTATCATTAATTACGACGAAAATTTTAAAATGTATTTCCAGAAAATACTTTAATGTTGCTTCTAAAGAAAGAATGAAACAACAAAAAAAAGAAAAAAAAATCAGAATATAGCCTTGTTTTGTAAATGAAAGAAGTAGTCAAGTATTATAAAGTCTTACAACTAAAGAAATCTGCATGAAGTAAAACTTTACATAATATTATCACCTTTTCTACAAATGCGTTTATGATAAAAACAACTAATTGAATCCAGTTTAAATTGTTTGGATTACTCTAAAGAAAATGTACTCCTAATTTACATTGCCTGAAGACTTAAATACTTCATCATGACTAGCTATGTTAGATATTTGTTTATATTGTTAGAGTTTCTTCCCTAATATGATTCAACCACCATGTTTGATTTAGGGATTTGCTCCCTACTGCAACGTATTTAAATAAATTTGGCAACTAGGTGCATAACATGATAACCTGGCCCTGTAAAGGGTTCAAGTCAACAATTACAAAGCTTTTAGTTGTGAAAACAACCAGTAAATCTTGAGGCAAGCCAATAACATTTTCTTCTATTTTCTCACCAATTAAGTGAGATCCTGTTTCCTAGTCTGAGGTGCATGTAGGTTATCAGGTGTGTGTATGCCTTTAGGATTAGTCATGTTCATGGCAACAAAATTAGCATGAGGAACAGGGAAGAGTTTACACAGTCCGAGTCCAGCTTTTCCATGCTCCATCTCTCATGTCACAAAACACTACACAGTAATTTCATTTCCACTGTTTACTACCTGAACTTTCACTACAGGAATAATTATGAATAATGCGTAGAGTGTCTCAGACAAGGTCATTGTCTTTGGCTGTAATAGATACTAAATTAAATTACTTATCATAAGTCATCTCTGTTTCTCAACCTCTTCAGAAGACATGACTGCAGAAATATTCACAGATACTTAGGGATTGAGTCAAGAAAAACATCAACAATGAGCAGGCTCTATCAGCAATGGAAAGTAGTTCTAGGGCTATGATATTTTTCACCGCAATTAATTCTCTATCTTTCTCTAAAAAGAACTGCTGCAGCAGTGATCTTGTAATCAGCACTGCTGTGGCCTCACCTCACATCCGGTGTTCAGTTTTGCACCCCTCACAACTACAAAGACATTGAGGTCCTGGAACATGTCCAGAGAAGGGCAACAGAGCTGGTGGAGGGAGGGCCTGGAGCATGAGTCTTATGAGGAGCAGCTGAGAGAGCTGGGGTCTGGAGAAAAGGAGGCTCAGGTGGGTCCTTATCACTCTACAACTACCTGTAGAGAGGTGAGGTTCATTCTCCTCTCCCAGGTAACAAGCGACAGAATGAGAGGAAATGGCCTCAAGTTGTGCCAGGGGAGGTTTAGATTGGATATTACGAAAAAATTCTTCACAGAAGCCATTGCCAAGCATTGGAACAGGCTACCCAGGGGAGAGGTGGGTTCACCACCCCTGGAGGCATTTAAAAGATGTGTAGACGTGGCATTCAAGGACATGGTTTAGTGGTGAGCTTGGCAGTGCTGGGTTAGCAGCTGGACTCAATAAAGTAAGACTTTTCCAACCTAAACGTTTCTATGATTCTAAGGACATGCCCTTCTCTGTCCAACAGCTAGTATTTTGCTATTACGGAACTCTCTGCAGGAGACAAGTCAGCAAACAGAGGTATGAAGTACATTATTTATTAGACACTAAATTGTGAAAAATACTTATCCGTTCATTTTTCCAGGTAAGCTGCAGTGGTGAAAAAAAATGAAAGGTTATATTTTTTTATATTTTTATGCACATATATACACACTTCTTTCCACGGTAATGGATGTAGAAAACTATAGCCCTGGATACTTAGTTTTGCTCCCTGTATGCTTCCAAAAATCACACCTTCTCTTAAATAGGAATGAATTGAGTATTATTCTTCCTTTACTCATATCTCTGACTTTTAGTATGGCTGATCTCTTAATTGCAATCTCTTTCTGAGTTGGGAGGCTTTTATATTGTACTTAATTATATAATATCTAGTGTGGGGCTCTTTTCTGCTTGTCCTGTTCCATGACACAGATTATAATCTTAAAACAGTGTCATGTTATATGAGTAAAAATATAAGATTACAGTCAGTTTTGTACTGACAATTTCCCACTTGCTCTATGAGATCAAATATTAATTCAGAGTCTGATCTTTTCTTTAGAAAAGTTTTCACTTTAAATTTGCAGAAACAGCCATGCAGTAGATGACTTTAACTTTCTGAGCACACATTATAGAGATTAGTGAGGTCAGATACACTCTAAGAATAAGATGTGCCCATGCATGCATGACTCTTCATGTTAATGAAAATATTAATATAAAAATATTCATGCAAATTATAAAATGGAATCACACAGAGCATATATTGCAGGAACTGATTATAGATATTCAGCAGCATGCGGCGCTCCCTGTGAAATACTGAGTAAAATATTTAATAAACTAATTTCTGTAAAATTACATATCATCCCATTAACAACACAGTATATTACCTACCACTGCCAAGAGGAGGTGCCTGCTCCTGCATAGGTGCTCTCAAGAGGGGGAAAGAGTGTGTGAGGTTACTGATGGTGAAATGCGGAAGAGTCTGAGGGAGCTGAGTACCTGGGATTAATTTAGAGGAGCAAGTGAAAAAGGAGGTGGTGGAGTCCTTTACTATACAGCTGGGTGGGGGGGGATGCCCTGAGGAGCCACCAGACAGGAATTCCCTGAGGTATTTAGCTGTACCTAGCTCAGTTCTCTTGCCTATAGTCTGTTGCACACCATTCCCTCACTGCTGGGATCCAATTCAAGACACAAGAGAGCAGCCCTACTGTTGTATTCTGTTAACACATTTGAAGAACTTCCTGCAGTTTTTTAGACAAAGCAAAACATTAAAATGCATGTCATGGCAATCTCTGAAACATTAATTGATCACATTATATTTTCAGATTATGAAAGCAATTTCTTAAATCTAGAACAATTCCATTTGCATTGAAAATACTAATGGTACTTTACTTATATTAGGAGAGAAATAAGTTTAGACAGATAATTTTGCCTTGTGACCAAAGAGAACAAATGGTCACCATCATTTGTAAGCAGAAATTGAGCCTTCAGTCACTAATCACAAATGATGTTTTCAAAGCTCTGTCTCCACCCTTAGGTTATCTCTTTCTTCAAGTGTGGTGTGGAAACATAGATGCAGTGCTCACCTGAGGTCTTTTATAGTGAAATAATTAACTCCTGGGTGTAACACATGTTCTTCTTCATGCTTGCCAAGATGACCTCTGGTTTTTTTTTTTTTCACAGCAGCTTTGTTGACTCAGATCATTAGGAATGTGATGAAAAAAAGAAAGTGATTAAGGTAACATATTTTATTTTACTTTACAGGGGACTGGGAATGTAACTGCAGTCAGTTATTATGTCTTGGATGAGGTGCAGTAATTCCCCACCAAGAAACAGCAACTACTCAGACTGTTCCAACTGGACTATTCATAATTGACAGTATTCTGCTGAATAAATGGCTTAATTCATGTTCAGCTGTTGCCTTAAGATTCTCCCCATCTCTTTTGTAACAGCATTCACAAAGTCAGTTATTCTTTTATTTATATTTGTGCATTTATTATTTGCGTTTTCCTTAATTGAAGTTCTTCCTGATGATATCAGGCTATTTCTCCAAATTACCAGGATAATTTTAGCTTCTAATTTTATCATTTTTTAATGTTTTCAGCCCTACTCAAGCTGGAAAAATCCAGAAGTTTTGTTAAGTATAGTCTATGCTCCTGACTCATTATCAAATGCAAAAAGTAAAAAATGGGCCTGTATAATGATTCCATCTGAAAGAACTTTTATAGGTAAAGGCACCGATAACTGTGATTATCTGTGATTTAATCTGGTCCACATCTCCCCACTTTAGGGGAAGTAACATATAACAAAAAAAACATTAAAACTTCTTCTATCATCAAGGTACATACACTGCTTCTCTCTTAAACACTCACCCATTTACTCTGCTAACAGAGGAAATCATGCTGAATTGATAAAATTTATTCTTGAAAAATCTATTTGTTTTTGTTTCATTTCTTTATCCTCTCACTACTTGTAATGTTAATTGTTTGGCTTAATATCTTTCTGATTATCAGCATGAGACCAAAGGATTTGCAAATGTCAGGCTTTCCTTAAGAAAAATATTATGTCCCTTTTTTTTTTTCAGGGAGTCTTCTTCAGGTTGTGGAACAGTATGTCATGACTATTCTCACTAAGCTACTTCATCTTTTTAGATTTTCCTCCATCAGTTTCCACCAGTGTCGACATCATTAATTTTAGAAAACTGGAGATTGCACAACTGTCATTTTTGAAAATTTTAACAGCTAGAAGTATAGAACTACTGATATAAAGGCCTAATACAGACAAATCTAATTACCTAGTTACCTTACCACTTAGATAATTTTTCTCCTCCTTTCTTGACTACTGTTATATTTTCCATTAGTTTTCCTTCCTCAGTGCTTTGTATTTAAGATGCTATAAATACAGGGCAATGCTTCGGAGGATGGTCTCCTTGCTCCTGCTGTAAGGGGAGGAAAAACTTGTTTGACAAATGAGCCTTCCAAGCTGAGACACTCATAGTTAAAACTGACACTGTTTGCCTTCCTGTCATCAAGGATAACAGAGGTAAACTTTGGAAATCAGTTTGTTTCTCTTGCTTTAAAGTAAGTCATGAGAACTCATGGAGGTTACAGATACTGGAAAATATCTGTAATTCCTGGATATTACTGTAGTTCTAATTTAGGAAGTATGAAGAGTCGAGTTAATGTGGTTTGTTTACACGGGACGTCACAACACTGTTATTCATCACTTGGCACAAAGGGGAGCTTGGAGCATTTCCAGGCAATCTACACTGGAGTAATTTCACAAAACACTTGAGACAGCTGAAGAGGGAACATCAGCAATGGAGTTTTATCTAGCTCAGACACCAGGATTCACTCACAGGTTTTAACTTAGGGAGCCCTCAGATCTGTGATAAATTTAGCTGCAAAAGGAGCTACTTATGCTGCAGGAGCAATTGCATAGTCCTGTCAGGATGCTCCTCCACAAGGATGCAGGTCTTCAACATGTCCTATGTGGCGTCTGCCAGCCTTGTGTTATTGTCTTGAGTACCCCTAGGACATCTCAGATTGTGTCAGGCCCTCAAGTTTAGAAAAGTACAGCATTATCTGGAAGATATTTGAGTCACAAAATCCACTGATTAAAAATATATTGTAAACACTGAGAGAGTATTTCTCAGGATGCAGATGAGACCATAGAACACCAGAATCATTACAAACTTTTTCAAAACTCAGGAACACGCTGTGGCCTTGTTGCTGATGTAAATTCAACAACAAAGTTAAAGACAATCTTACTGTCACCCAACTATAAAATGTTTAAAAATTATGCTCCTTATTTTGAGATTTACAGTTATTTTACCCCTAGCAGAGGTAAGTATTCTCTAAACCATGAATAAAAATTAATAGAAAGTCTGAAAAAGTATCTGAAAGTATCTGAAAATATTAGTATATACCACATAGTATATTCGCCTCTGAATACCGTTTGATAAGATTTTCTTTACAGGAATACAATTTTACCTGAGATAGGAGATCATAGGAAAAGTCTGTTGGGTTTTCATTCAGATCTCTAACCCCAATAAAATACAAAAACATTCATATTGAGAGAAAAAGATCCAGAATATTAAAAAGGTTTCCTAATAACCTTGTGAAATGTGTATATTATGGTTACAGGTCATCCACAGAGTGTTTCAGGCTCTAACCCACAAAGGAGTGTCAATAGTGGCAGCACCACTGTTACAGACACGAGTGGTAACCTTGTTGTGATGGCTGCAAACCAAAATGAAAGGGGAGTTACTTGTCACTACCAAGTGCAACTGGCAACGTGTTCTGGAGGTTCTGAACAGAAAAACTACTGATACAGGAAACACAGCAGTGAAGAAAGCCAATCTTTCCCTGAGAGGGGAAGAGGGAACTGCTTAGTTTCCAGATTGCAGAGGTGGGGAACAGTGGAGGTTACACTGCAGAAGGAATCACATGAATTTCTAGAATTTCACTTCAGGGAAAATTCTAATCTTGCTTGCACTTCCAGTCACACTTGCCATTAGCAGATCACAACTAAAGGAGAATACTATCAGCCAATATTCCCCCTATGTAAATAAATTCTTAGCAGTGTAGAGTGCAAAGCTATGGTATCAGACAGATACAAACTAAAGAGCAACAAGCAAATGGACTGTGGATGATGAAGGGCGGCTAAATATCCCGCTGAAGCTGAGGATTTGTGTAGTTATTTCTGCAATACTGCAGTCATGTGTGCACAGCAAATTATATGAAGGCCATTTGGGAACAGTGAAATGAAAAATCTTGCCCAAGGATGTGTGTTGTAGCCAGGGACTGTTAGACAAATAGAGGAAATAGCACAATTATGTCAAGGTTGTCAGGCAGCAGAACAAGCCTGAACATGTTTTGCTGTGTTACTGCTGTAGGAGGCTTCTCTGCAGCAGTAAGTTCTTATTGACTGAATTATTCACCGATCATACATTTTGATAGCAATAAGTAGTCACTATTAAGTAGTTCATGCATTGCAGGTCCATCTAGATACCTCATCCTGACTGGCAGAAGTATTAAGGTTGCTAGGAATGCAAGAGTATTCATGCCCAACTTACCCCAAAAGGTTCCAGGTATCCATCACATCAATTTTTTTTTAAATTCTGCTAAAACTAAACAGTTATCTATATACACAAGCAAGTAATTGCCTCTCTGCTTCTAAACATAGACTACATACAACACATTTCAACTGTTTCATAAAGAAATTTAATCATGAATCAGAATCTTAACAATAAAATCTAATCTAAATTATAACTTTCTTTTATAAAAATTAGGATTGTGCTACTACAAATTGCTGCCAAGTGTTATTTATACTTTCTCAGCCATCTAGTGGTCATGTTCCCCGTGAGACTTGCCCTGAAGGGAGGCAGCATGTACGGTTCTTTGCATCAACCTAACTACATTCTCAGCATGAAGCTTCCCTTTTCCTGAGGGAAAGCAGCTATTCAGGCTTCATTGTGCATCTTTGATTTTTTTTTTTTCCTTTTTATGAGGAAATAGAATAGATAATTGTGAATTCTACTCCACATGTTTAAAACGTGCAAAGTAGGAAGCCAAATTAGTAACAGCAATTTTCACTCTAGAAAAGTAAGGTGCTGCCCTGGTACTTTAAGCAGAGGATTCCATGAACACTACTGTCAGAACAAAACTGGACTGAAGCAAAAAAAATAGTAGCTTAACTTGGATGAACGTTACTTCTTTTGTCACCTGGGAACATGGTGGAATAAAAACCTCAGATTTGTCAGTCAGGCTAAAGCTCTCACATAGGGTTTTCAAATCAACTGTTTTCTTCTTTTAGAAGTGGTGCCCTGAATTTGATTTCATTTAAGAAAATTTCTATTTAGATATTTTACTTGACGTCTTGTCAAGGGCGTCAAATTTCTAAAGATGTTTCACTGAGTGACAGGCTGTTTTGGGAAATGGTCTGTCCTGAGATTAAATTCATCTGGATGAGGTCTTTTTTCAGATTTTGAATGACAAAGCCTAGTTTTCTGCCTCTCCAACTGTAAGTCTGTAAATTACTAGAGACAGACTATACAGAAAAGACAAGTGAATGCCTAGGCTTACTTACATAAATACACCCACCCCCAAGTACAATAAACCCATCTGGACCAAGGTAGCTACCCCCCACATTAATGATACAGAGTAAAAGTGATGCTACCTTACTGGAAGTTAGTAAAGCAGGCTTTAAGGGCTGTAATTGGAAATCAGACTGATGAATTAAACACACCTGTCTCTCTTAGATTCCCCACAGGACACTAAGAACTGGTTGAAGGAGATGATCTCTTGCAGTCATTTCAATATACAGCAACAAAATAACAGTCTGATTATTTTTTACATCTCCTGTGGGGATTTCCAAACTTTATATGAGAAGGTACAAACCAGTGGGTTATTCCCTGAGACATTACTCTGACCTATTCAGGAATAGCAAAATAGATCTTCTATTTTGTCATTTTTTTTTTCTGGGGGATTTTTTGTCTCAGGTTTGGCCTTCTCTAATATTCTGCTCTGCAATATTATTTGTAGGGAAATAACTTATCTAATTCTGTCTGAGAACCGAAGGAACAGCATTTGTGTTTTGACAAATTCTAGAAAGTTTTCCATGCATTAAATAGCTCTCTACAGGTTTAACCTCTAACTCCAGGTCAGTGGTGAGTTGAGTCCACTCTTTTTAAAGCAAACACAGGACAGTGTGATTCAAGGTTCTTGCATCAGTACTAGTGAGTGTTTTTGCAGTATTACACTTTCAGTCATTGTACCCAGTTCAAAGCTGGAAGAAGTTTATACAAATTGTAGTCTTCTGAGGACAAACTGGCTTCACCTTGCTCAGGGAAACCAGTTTTCACTGTTGATTTTGCACAGGCAAAATTAGGATAGGTTGACATACAGAAAGACTATGTGTGTAAATCAAGGAAACACATGTAGTGTAGCTGACAGAAACTAGTAGGAGTGATAACCCTTCATTAATACAATGAAAACATAAAATAATAAAAATCAAGACCACATAACCTGACTCTGCCTTAGCTATTCTCTAGTAACACCCATCTGTGCATTTGAAATTAGAATGTGTATGGTATCAAACTATTCAGCTCCATGAATTCACAACTATTAGTCCACCTTACCATTTAATTTGAACACAACCTTTACCCAGAAAAACATTCTAATATTCTTTATCTTTGTTCAACAGGGGACAAATTTTTGTTTTAAACAGGATGTGTGCAGGATAAATTTTGTTTCTACATGGCAATAACAAGAAGCTTTAAAGTAAATCAGACACCATAAAGTAATTCCACAATGCCTTGGAAAGAACCCAAGTCTTGCTGGTACCTAAATATATTCTCTGTGGGTAAATGTAGAGGCCACTCTCAATGTGAACAATAACTATATTCCCCTGATAACTCTATGGAATACTCCATGAAATGAGTTCTCTCTGATAAGGAAAAGGATAGAAACTTACTTTCTCTGAACTATTGCTAATTAAAATGCAGACAATGCTGGTATCCTTCTTTAAACAAGGTAATTTTTTTTTTTTTTATTAAGAATTTTGTTTCTAAATTCTTACTTCAGCCTTTTTCAGTATTAGGTACCTAGAATTAATTTGTATCACAATACAGCTCTGATATAAAAATGAATTCTTTAAAAAGGAGAGAACAGAGCCATAATAAAAGAGCCTCAGTAGCTCAAACAGTTTTACTTTGCTTGCTACTGCTCCACTGTAGGTGAAAAGCATTCCTAAAACAAGTGTTCTGAAAGAGTCTGAAAATAGCTGGAAACAAATTCGCAATTTATTTAATTATGAATTATCTGGAGACTGCACCAAATCTCAGATATTTACTGATATCTCAAAAGGCATTCTAGATTTGCTTCGAAATGCTCTGTATTTCTCTCCTTATGCTCTTTGTTTTGAGATTCTTTTTACTGAAGGACTCATGACATCATGAGTAGTGTTTCACTTTTATCTGTGTCAGGTGACATATACCATGACATTTGGGTGTTTCAGTTTCTTTACCTCAAAATTCAAAACTTATACCATTAATATATTTTAAGAGCCATGGCAATTTCCGTTTGCAGTGATACATAAGCTATATTCATGCTTGAATTAAATCTAAGAGGGACACCTTAGAACTACAATTGATCTCAAACTACACAAAATACAATATATGACCTGAACATTAAGACACCTTGTCAGAAATCCCATGTCTCCACATAACCAGGTGCCCATTTAATTAAATATCTTTTTAAATCATTGGGGTAAGACAAAATGCTTATTTGTAATTTACCTAACAAGAAGTGTAAATTAGACATTAAGACTATGCTGCCATGATTAAATTTTTTTGTGCTCCACTGACTATCCTAGTATTCTCCGTTTTATACTGCAATATATAACACAAAATCTATATGTCAATTTGTATTAATGTAGTAATCATTGCATTTGCAGCCATAAATGTAGTGGTTGCTAAAATACTTAATATATTCCTCTTCTAAGTCTATATTCATTTAAGAAAAACTAAGAATTTTAATAAACCAATCAATAGCTTTAAAAATATCTGCAAAGGGAACATTATTGCCTTCACCATATTAATTTGGAAAACTAATCAAAGCAATGTGGTGTCTGCAGAACAGCTCTAAGGAATTGAATAAAAATATTTTATATATATATATATATTTAAAACATCTAAAAGTCTCCATACCCTGATTTCCAGCTCACTAGACTGGTGGCCTTGGATACATGATGACCCTTGATTTATCATGACTTAAGAAAACAGTCCCTTTAAATTCCAGAAACTGCTCCGATAACCTGAGTGGATTGGGAGAGACAAGATCCATCAGAGATAACACGTGCGCCGTTTATCAGCCCGTAAAATCCTCACGCTGCAGCTCCAGGAGAACAACAGTGACTCACTGGGAGCAGGGAACACTTCAGCCTGCGCCGCCCCCACTTCCACAGCAGCGTCAAACCAGGGGCTGCTGAGACCAGCCCCAGGGAGCCGGGCAGCCACACGAACCAGCCCGGTGCCCACTGCACACAAGGGAAGCTGCCAACCACGTTTCACCCAACTGAGAAAGTGCTCGGTGTGGTTAGAATACAGGAAGAGTCTGAACATTCCTGTGTAGGATTTTTTTTTAAATACTTGTTTGGTGCTTGAACTGGAAAATGCTTGTTCTATGCTTAAATAAATACATTAGTTAAATAACTTTCCCATCCCTAAGTTACTGCTCAAATGAGTTTGAGAGCTATACTCAGACAATTTTGAAAATGATACAGGTGCCTGCAACTAAAGTCATCTCAGACTTTCCACTTAAAGAACATGAAGTCAGCTTTCTACAGCTTCAGCAGCATGTTTGGACCACAAATTTTCATCCTAGTCAGCTGACTCCAGCAGAGTGTGAGAGTTTCAACTAAAGCTGGTCAGATGTTCCTGAAAATAGGGGTGTTTTCTCAATCATATTAAATCAATTTTGGGACCTTTTTGCAGTAATTTTAATATTTAGCATTCAGAGACGTGATTACTATTGCCCTCCATGGAAAGCTGTCCAAGGTATATAAGTGAAACTTTAAGCTAGAAACTCTAAAAACCATCAGGAGAACTAAACCATGAAAAGTGAAGCAGGAAGGCAGGAGAAACAGCTTACAGAGATGAAGCTACCTCATAGGAGGCTGCAAGGAGGTAGAAAAGAGGGCACAGTTGGGACTGAAACAATCAGGAGACACTTAGGAGCAGAGGTAAGGATAAAGAGAGTGGGCAACTAGGAACATGAAAAAAATAGGGGTTAAAAAAAAGGGAGAGGATACAGGCAGATTTCAGACATAGGGGAAAAGCTGGGTATTTTGAGAATAGAAAGAACAGACAAACCAGGTGGGAGTGGTTATCCTCTTACAGAAAAGGAAAAAGGCTTATGTGAGTAGTAAAAGGAGCAAGCTAGGCAGAGTGCAAGAGAAGGAGACTACAGCAAAAGGGAAGGTACAGAAAATACAGAGGCAAAGTAACTGATGTCATTCCCAGAACGAGAATCAAACCAATTATTCCACAGCCCAGCATCATTTTTTGTCCTACACCATTACCTCAAAAACACACTGACAATATTTGTTCCTTTACTTTGCAGCAGAATAAAATACAGACTCACATAGTGGAGGAGGATTAGATGCTGTTATTTAGTGAGGGATTCCTCATTTGCCGCTTCATTTCACGTAGATAACACAAAGTTCTAGGTAGAAATCAGTATTAGATTGTCAACTGCAAGGCAAAGGGAATTGGACTTGGGAATTAGACATTGGGACGGAAAAAGTGCTGTAAGTGCTATAATTAGGGAGCACTTTGGTTTCAAACTTCATGTATGACTTCTGTTTAAGACTGAGATTAACTGCATTGGAGTTCCATAGAAATGTGTGTATCATTTACAATTAATACTGATATTATAACAGTATTCACTAGAGGTTAATTGGAGCTGCACTGGTAACCTAAATCCTGGAATTTGTTTAACCTTACTTTGGAGCTTCTTAAATTAAGCTTACTTCCTTTCCTTAATTTTCTTTTACTGGAGGATTATTTTTATTTTATAACAGAATTCAACTAGGTAATTGAAGCTATATTACTGTACTATAAAATATAAAGTGTCTTAGGATGTATGTAGTACATCAATATACAAAAAAAAGCAATAAAACAAAATTAATATTATTTCAGTATACCTAAACATGTATTCAAAGTACTTAATTTGTGTTTGCTATTATTCTGAGGGGGTTTTTTAGAGCATTTCTGCAACAGTATGAGAAAGAGCCCCTGCTACAGTTTTAGCAGCCCATAACTGTAGTATGATTACCATGATGGTGGCCAGCAGGGCTGCTCATTTGGGAAACAACTGGGATAATCCAATCGTTCAACCAGAGTTTTCACTGTTGTTAGACTTCTCCTAGTCTGTAATTGTAACATGTCAAATATTTCTATCTAGACAAAAATATTATATTGAAGTGACTACACTCAACGTGGTTTTCACACTTCTCTCACTGTCAAGGTGATGGGAGAAAAAACATGTTATGACACTGAAGGCAATGAGATTTCAAAATGATTTTTTCAGTATTTCACTGACACGCTGTTAAAAAACGGTCACTGGAGGCAGTGGACATAATCAGGATTTCCTGAGACCTAAATAAAATTACATTTTCTGAATTAATAAAAAACCATCATCTGATCCCATGTTTTGACTAGATTTGTTTGAAAACACATATAGCTCTGTGTCCATAATAGGTTTAAAAAATAGTCACTGTCATATAATTTTTATTATAACTTGTGCATTTATAAGCATGAATTGCATAAACGGAATTTTTGCAGGATTTCTCCACCCACAAATTAGTAGTCTAATAAACTATGATGCATGATAGTAAACTAAGTAGGAAGAAGTACACTTACCCACATATATTTGCCATTGCCTATCACTTCTGAACTGTCATTTGCAAATTAAAATACCTGAAAATCCACTACAATTATTGTAAGTTGACTCCAGCCAGCATCTCCAAACATCAGAAGAGTGATGATGGAGTTGTACCCTTGCAGTGGCAGAAATGCCACAAGAGAACACAGGTGAACACAGTAAAAAAAAAAAAA
>VXBQ01008419.1:740-47445 GCA_013400175.1 Phainopepla nitens
GAGAGCGACACTGCCAGTCAGGTTAATCATCCCTACTTTAATTAGCTGTTCGGCTTAGACATAAAACAATTGAATTTGAATGATCTGTCAGTGGGCTCGGCTGAACCAAAGGGGAAATGCGAATATTACAAAAAAGACTGTTGGTGTATTCAGATAAGCTTGCAGGGAAAATCCTCAAAGGATAACTATTAAAACTTACCACCAAACAAAAAAGTAAGATTCAGATGGCATTATACAGAGGCCATCTCCAAAAAGCTGGGAGATCTCTTCCCTCTCTTTTTTTACACATCACTGCATCTTTTGCTGAAATAAACACCTGCACCTTCCCATAGTCTTCAAAGACTACCTGTCCTGCGGGGTGGGAAAGGGAATGCAGGTTTGCCCGCTACCTTGGCTCGCTTAAAGCAAGACCATGCTGCCCTTCAGTAGAATTTTCTTGATGGATCACTGGAATGCAATGATTCTGGAACTACACAAGCTCCGGGAGCACATCCTTGCCATGCATGTCTGCACAAACGCAGACAAATCGAGCACCGAGAGGGTACAGACGGAGATGTTGTGAAAAGGCAGTGCTGGCTATTGCAGTAAGACAAGTGTCAGGCACCAAGGAGGTGGAGAAATTATCCCCCCAAATAGGTGGCAAAGTAATCTATTTCTTCTACCCTGGGCTGCAAAATGAAATACAGTTCAAATGGATGGTTCCTGGTGATATCCAGTGCAGTGGCAGCACTGTGTAACAGGCAAGGCAGAGATTTATGACACTTGTGCAAAGTCTGCTTCTAAAACGCCTCTCCCCCGAGAAGGAAGGCAGCAGATAACACCCTGCTCTGAGAGGGAGCGGTCAGCATGTTTAGCACCTGGACATCACACCCCTGCCCTGCCAGAACTTTCCCTTGTCAGATGCAAGGGACCTGCTTTGGGTTTCAGGACACTGAATGTCCCCGCATCAGAGGCTCAGATGTACCCTTCTGAGCAAACAGCATCAAAGGAGGTGTTTGAAATTATTGTGCAAGGCAGGTATATTCTCCATGTTTTAAATACATTTTCTGTATTTCATACAGGGCTGCAGCTACAACAGCAAATTCATAATTCCTGATCAGCTCCGTGAACATCTGCTGTATATAAACTTTTAAATGGGCATGACTAACCTGCCAGTGCCACTCAAAAGCATGGGAAGAAAGTAGAGGAGGGACTCACAATGCAGCTGACTGCTGGCCTTTCAGAGGGAGTGCTGGGATTCTCCCCTCACTCTATATTTTGGGCACAAATGCTTGAGGAAGGAAGAAACAAAAGACAGAAGTTCTATCAACAACTCTCTATCTCTATATTAATTTTATTTTTTTTTTTGACATAGGTCTCCAAGCAAATCTGGCACCAGCTTTTATGTGTTTTGCTTTTAAGGGAGAACTGATGGGAGATCTCACTATTATTTGTTCCTTCTATCAACTTCTGCTATGGGAAGAGGTGGGTTCCCACGCTTTTCCACCTTTTAAAATGTTGTATCCTGGCTGGCTGAGTCCCATCTGCCTACCAGCCCCACTGCGGCCCATTGACTCAGCACAGTTTACAGAAGACCTAAATGGTCAATAGCAGAGGGATGTACTGCAGAAGCAATTGGGACATTTGGCTTAATGAGGTTATTTAGGAGTTCTCTCCTCAGCCTCACCAAAATATGAATTTTTCACATTTGGAATATTATGAATGGTAAAATGTCCTGAAAAACAGAAAAGGAGATTTCTGAGAAATACAGTACCATCAAAAGCCTCAACTCCTTTTCAGATGAGATTTTGCAGAGCACAGTGACACAGACAAGTCTCTTCCCTGGGTCAATACAAAAGTAATAGTCCAACAGAGCACAAAACAGCTCTGGGCTACATTTCCAATAAAATATGCAGAGGACCTGACCACCTTATGCAGGGATTTAGTGAAGAAACTGTGCAGTCATGTAATTACAAACTATGGTAATGGTACACAGGGCCCCTCCCTAAGGTTGCACAGACAACCATTAGCTGTGGCATTTCCTAACTTTTAAGTGTTTGACTTAGTAACATTAACATTAAAGTAATGCATTTTCAGTATAATTTCTCAGGGTTTTCTTTAAAAGTCAACTTAGAAGCTGCTCCACGTTGCTGCCGAGGCTGGGGCGGGTTAGCACCTGTGGAGCTGTAATTCAGGATTTCACCACTCCAGCCGGCAGCGCCAGCAGCAGCTCGACTAAAACGGTGCTGAGGAGGGGATCAACCACTGGAAGACTGGAAGGACGTTCAGGGATTTGACAGTGTCTTCGTGACAAAGAAATTCTGAGACACAGGAGCCCTAAGCTGACCTTCAAGGAGGAGGGCAAAGCACACTGCCACGGGAAGGGACTCCTTGGACCCTGGCTCACCAAACCCACATACTTTCTGTTGCTCCTGGATTTGCTTCCATTCAATTGACTCCACGGACTGCTGCTCCTCTTGTTTTGTAGCTTACCTCCTCTCATGTAATTTTTCCCTCCTTACACTACTCCTTGTCACAGTCTGTTCTTCATCCCATTGCCCTAAAAGAGGCATTTCCTCAAATACCTGTCCCCCTCTGCTCTATCCCAGGCATGAATATACCCTGAGCACAGAGGAAAGTAAACTGCTTAGCATGGTAAATTAGGCCACGTGGTGTTTTAGGCTGCCTTAACTAAACCACTCCTTGCAAGACTGCTTAAAACTAACTCGGGTATCATAATTTGCAATCCACAGTGTAGACATATCAAAATGTCCTTGTTCTCATTTCCACTGCTTGCTGCCATAGCAACCCCTGGTCAAAAGGAAATTTCCATTGATATCAGAAGGAGCAGCATTTCACCCAGGTGAGTTTTTACTATGTGGCACACATTTTATTAGCATGTGCTCCTGATCTGGAGATCCCCAAATCTCCTATAGCGCCTAATACAGGAAACACTACTGTTCAGTCCTGCTCTCAGCTGGTCCCCTTCTACTGGAGCGACAGAAGTCACGGACCTCCTGCTTTCTACCCGAATACCATCCAAGAGCTGACTTGTAGTCTAAATAAATGCAAAAGGCCAGGAGGTGGTCCAGAAAATGCACATCACCCTCCTCTCCTGAGATTTTTATCACAGATTTTAACTCAGATACATGATGATGATCTCTAGCTTTGCATGGTACCCTCTTGCTTGCTCTTCCTTCATATAAATTATTGTGTGTATCAGGGAGATTTAGCCAAAGAAGAGATAATTGAAAGCTCAGTCTGATCAGGTGAATAAAGTTTGCTGTTTGCTATGGAAAAGGCAATCAGTGCTGCAACAAGTTTTCAGCCTTGTGTGTATGACACTCTGTCCATATGTTGCTACAGAATAGGGAGAGGTCTTTATGAGAACTGTACCTGGATTTGCCATCGGCAAAAGGGAGAACTTACGAAAGGAAAAGCCACCAGAACTGCTCCTCACTTTCTAATTTCCACATGCATCACTTAACTCCAGCCAAAAGCAGGACATGGAGATGGCAGAGTACTTATTCATTTAATGTATATAAAGTATTCTGCAATGCAACTTGTAGCACTCAGTACAGCTGACAAGAGCTGACATTAATGGAAAATCAACAGATCTGGGTGGCACAGAGAGGAACCCGGTTCCTTTGCAAAGAAGGAGCTCTGTATATTTGGAAAAATGGAATTTAACTATGTAATCTCAGGATGAGTTGTATAAATATATTCCTCTAGATTTATTGGCTTGTCTTCGTAAACAGCTGTGAGTCTGTGCTTCTTGTTCAGAGATGTAAACCAGCACAGCATGTTGGAGACGGTGAATACACGGTTATTATTCAGTACGTAAGAAATTAGAGAAAGAGACTGGGAAGTCCACTTGTTACAGAAATCAACTCCTTATCTTTTGGGAAAGCATCCTTCTTAACTTGCACCACTGTGCTCAGCAGGTACCTTTGCATGCTAAAGGGAGAAAGGTACCATGCCTTGCATCTAGGTCATTCCTGTCATATATGCCATTTGATTTTCTGGGGCAAAACAAACAAGTTTGTTCCTTACTTCACTGACTACCAGAATCAGCCCTCCCCATCTCTCACTTCCCCCCAACCTCCTCCTGCCCCAACTATATCCAATGTCCAGGACTGGTTCCTAAAGTACCTATTACCTACAATGTGCAGTTCTCAGTTCTCAAGGCAATTCCTTTCAGAGATTTGTTGACAATGGGGAAATGTAAAGGGAAACATCAGAGGGTCTCCATATTTTTACTGTCTTAGACAATCCAAATATAATGGCCTATTTTGTGGAAGAGCCTCTCTTAAAAAAAAAAAAAAAAGAAAAAAAGAGAAAGTACTGCAAACTCGTCTATGAGAGACATGTTTGTTCTTTGGTTTTAGTGCACTATCACCACAGTAAGATGTGCTGAAAAGTGAGCCATACCCTCCTGGGCACCAGTGCAATCCCCTTGCCTTCAATGGAAAAGCAACAGTGCAACCTAGGGGAATTCCATAAAACATCTGGTTGAGAAGATATGAGAAAAGCAGGACTCCTGCTTTTCTCCCTCCTCAGGTGCATTGGGTCAAAAATTAACATTTTGAAAGTGTGATTTTACAAAAAATTAAGGAAATATGATCACTGGTTGAAAAGCAGATCAATGAGGACATGATTTTTGCAGGTAACATGTTTTCTGTATATTTCTAAGGAAGTTTATCATGAAAGCTCCCAAAGATTTTAAACACTTGAAAACATTAACTCTATACCCTCTATCATGATCCATACTATTGTTACCAATTGCATCTCTACGCAAAATTAAAATTACTTAAACAGCAACGTGTGTTATATTCAGCCTATTCTGCTCTGTTCTATTATATTTTATTCTATGATTTTTGAAAGAAGCGTAAGTATCTCAAGATGTCAGGAGGTTTAATTTTCTCTCGTACCTTTATGGGTAGACAATTATAATTCTGATTTGAAGAATTTTAAAGCGGACGTCTGCCCCACTTCTGTTATAAACGCTGATGGGAAACATACTACATATCCCTCTTGCTAACTTTGGTGCTGTCACATAGTCACAAATCTTATTTCCTGCATTTGGAGGTGACAAGTATTGTGCCTCTGCTTCCAGCCTTTCTTATCTAAAGATGACTTGTTTCAGGAGGCTTTTCCATAGGCTCAACGTTGAGGAAAAATTGTAATTGTTCTCATATTCCTCATTCTAGACAAAACCTTTGTAAGAACAACAACATTGCTTGCAGTCTAGGGAGCTGTACAGCCACAGCATGCCAAAAACATGAGATTGCCACCAAAATAATCCCACAGAGTCCTTTTGTTTTCTCTGTCCAACCATTCGTTTCATCTCAGGGACAGCTGCAAAAGGGTCTCTATCTGCACATACTACTTCATCTCTTAGACTTGGATATAAATAGACTGGGAAGCCAAAAACCCAGAGGAGGGTGTAGAGACTCTTTTCTGCAGCAGATATGATCGTCCATCACGTCCTTCAGCTAGGTGAAGCCATGGGGGAAGAAGACACAGACAGGGTTGATTTTACCTCCACTCTCTCCCCAGATAGAGCTGCAGCTTGCACAGTGACTGGAACACGACATGCTCAGGAAATGAGGAGTAGCACATCACTCACTCTTCCTGCCTGTTTGCTCCTAATTATCTTGCAATACATCTCACTGGTAGTTTTATCATACAGAAAGACAGAAGGTCCTTCTGGTTACAGCACATAATGACTACTTTTAAAATGGCTTACTATTCATTCCTGGGAAAACCTCAGTCTCTTTCTCCCTCTCTCAAGCTCACTGCCTTTCCTTCTGGGGCTATTATTTTGTTTTTCAGGTTTTTTTGGTGGGAGGTAGGATGTCAATTCTCTGATAATGTATCCAGATTAAAGGAAAAGAAGGGCCAGCAGAGGTGGCTTTCCCTTTCTTTTGATGAGACTGTGGCCACACTGAAAGAAGTGTCAACAATCTCAATAATTTTATTTTGGCTAATACAACACCTCTTACAAGCTTGAGCTATGCAACTCCTGTGTAACCCTTAGTACAAATCAACAGAACCACTTTTATACTTATCTTCCAATATTTCCCTCCAACCTCAGAGAAACAGAGAATTGCTGGAGGGCAATGAACTCTCATTTTGCCATTGACATTTCTGCAATCCATCTCCCTCAGTTGGGAGACCCTTTCACAGATCCGGAACCTCACCAGCATAAGGAAGAATTAGTATAATTAAGAATTAGACACAGGGTCTCTAAAATGGGAATCATAACAATGACTAACGCCACAAGAGTGTTTTCAGAATTAATTCACGTAAGTAAAGCACTTACAAGATAAAATGTAGGAGCTGCCACATCAGATTAGACCGTTGCTCCATCTAGTAGAATATCCCATGTGCAACAAAACAGCAGCAATTAATGCAGGGTAGCAGAACTGGGGACCCCCACTTCGCAGGAACAGGGTTCAGTCTAACAATAGTCAACCCTAGTCCTCAGTAACAGCATTATTTTATTACTTTAAAAAAGTGAGATAATTAAGCCCTTACAGCTCATTGTCACTAAACAAAGTGGTCTTAAAATGAAAGAAAGAACCAGGCTCAGCAAGAGTCAGGTGCAGTGGCTACACACCTGCACACTCATTCCTGTGCAGAACAGTTTCTGACTGAGAGTTTCTGCTTATCAGTGAGAGAACCTAAAATTATTCCAAAAATTTCAAGTTTCAGAAAGAGTTATTGAAAAAATGGACAATAGGATATAAGTACTTCTAAAATTGGTATAGAGAAAGACACATATATACATGCATAGATGAACAAGCTGATTAAAAAGTAATCTTATCCTCACCGGCTCTACTTTGAGCAGGGTGAGGGTTGGACCCATATGACTTAAGGAGGTTCTTTCTGATTTTTATTTTTCCAGGATTCTGTGAATCCACAATTTTCCATGGCAGAGCTCTGTCACTGAACATGAAACAAATTGTGGTAAACATAATTTTCAAGGAAAATATTATCAAGGAAAGTTTCTTGAGTTGAGGATAGAAACTCTAGTTCAAAATGAAGAGGCTCCCGTGCTCCCTCACCCACTGGAGGGGTCCTGGTCCTAGTCTTTTAAAAGCTAGTTTCTTTAGGAAAAGTTTCATTAAGTTTCATTCTCACACTCCAAAATGGCAAATATTTTCACTGTGGGACATTGCTGTTTTCTGGCCAGCTCACCAATATGACTCTGCATTCTGCAAGTACCTCCAGACCTTACATCACTGCCAACATCTGTTGTGTCAAGGGCAATGATAATCTTTCTGTGATATTTCACTATCTTAGATGGTTTGACAACTTTATTTAAATTCTTGCATATTTTTCACTTTATGAAACAGCCTTATCTGAAAAGTAAATGGATGGGTTCAGATGAGTTTGTCTTAATTTTAGAGTTAGATTCAAAAATTTCGTTTTACTTTTGTACAAATCATGCAGTGTTTAACAGAAACAATCTATACAGTGCAAAACCCTCCTGAAATCCAGAGCCACAATATGTTTCTGTGTGTGATTCGATTCGATTCTATTCTATATTCTACTTCTGGACAGTGTAATGAAAAACCCAACGAATTAGAAGATAATCTGCAAAAAACCCAAAAATTCCTCATAACTGACCGAACCACAAATGAGTCTTACATTACTGGGACTGGATAAAGTATCATCAGTGCCAGATTATTACATAAGAATATGTTAGTAATGTAGCAGCAGTCTAGTCTTTTAAGATGTGAAAGAGCGTTATCTAACCTCTCAGCAAAGTTCATGAAGAGGAGCCATATGTCCAAATAATAATTTTCTTGCTGGTGTTTAACATGTCAGTTTTTTCAAGGGGCCTATTTCAAGTTAAAAAAAAAAAGAAGGCGTGAAATGCATTTTGATTTTTTTTTTCCTTTGGCAAAAGCAGCTCATTTTCAAGCTTGCAAGGAAACAAGAAAAACAAAATCAAATGTCAAGTAGATTTGCTCTTTGTTGTAATTAATACGCAAGCATTTGCTCGTAGATGGTCCTGAGCCTGGAAACAAGTGTTGCCAGTTGTGGTGCTATTAAAAGTAGTTTTCAGGGCTTTAAAGGGTCAAATGTCCAAGGAGTGAAAATCTCAACTCCAACCACTTGCCCTAGGTCACTGTCCATCAGCTGAGGGTCTGACCACAAAGGAAGGACAGCACAAAGCCCAATGGCTGAGGACTGAGGACGCGCCATGTGCTTGCAGCACTGCACCCTACCTGCGATAAGACAGCAAAGAAAGGTAGGGCAGACTCCTTCAGAGCAGGAGGAGGGGAATGACTACCTGAAAATAAGGGAATTCCAAAGCCCCACACTGCAAACTATATGCATGCTCAGTTTCTGGTCGAGGAAGCTACGTGAGATTTCTCTTTGAGTCAGAGCAATGTAGTGGATAAAAAGACCCTGTCTAGCCAGGGGGATTTCCTGAGGCCATCACAGACCAGCTCCACACGCTGTTAAGAGGCTCGTTTTCATGAGAGTTCTTGTTGCATTTGTATCGCTGGCTCCAGGCCCCTAGAGCTTCAAGTGCCACATCACAGCGCTACAAGCCCAGTGTTGAATGCTTGGCACACGACCAGGCCTCTTCCCCTCCTTCTCTCTGTTCCCTCAAGTCAGCAGGTGGGGCTCCAGGGCTCCATCTTGTTTTGATTTGTGAGTGGAATTTTTTTTCTCAAAGAAGAAAGAAATGAAGACAAAATTTCCCATTGAATATTTGCTGAGCTCTGCTCATCTTCACATCAGGATGAATCAGTAGCAATTCCAGTGAGGTCACCAGGAGTACTCTGGCAAGCAGCTCCCCTTGCTGGATGTGGGGTCAGCCCTGCCGAGCCAAACTCTTCCACACGACCAGCCAGGGCCCACACCCTGTGCCAGGTCACAGAATGGGTGTAAATGGAAGCAGGGCAAAGAAAACATAAACTTCTACCAACTTTCCCTGTAAAATAATCATAAAAGTGCTAGTACTCAAATGCTGGAGGAAGGAATTGGAGGATAAAGCCAGCGCCAGCAAAAAACTCTACCAACAAAAGTGTGGGATACTGGCCAGGATAAGAGAGAACCAGGGCAACATATATTATTTTTTACTTACTTTCCCACACACTGATGTCCAGTGTGTAATTCTCTCCTATCATTTAGGTCACTGCTGGATTTAGCCCTATGGGTTTGAACAATTAATTATTTTCAGCGATAGAACTATGCCATTTTCAAAACTGATTTGAACAGTAGATCAGTTCTAGATTAAATAATTTAACTACAGATGAGTAGTAGGTGTTTGTTCTACATCAAGTTGGCATATCATTGAGCAGATATTACTTTTTAACATTTCAATATACTTAATAATTTATAATACTACATTGTAAACTGACTGAATAACCATCATCTTGGAACACTACAGCCAACACCACTGAATTTCACCTCTTCTCTAAAAAGCCTTGTTCAATCTTTTAAATGGTCAGCTACATGGAGAATGGAAGGAATGTAACCACAAAGACTAAGGAAAGAAAACTGCTTAACTCTGTGAGCATAAGCTCTCAGGTTGCTTGACCTTAAACAAATGCTATGCCTCAATTTCTCCATCTCTACGTAACAGTGGTACCTAATTAATTGATTGCTATAAACACCAAGCAGTTATTATAACATGCTTTTCAGCAAACAACTTGCGGCAGATATTTCAAACGACCTCAGAAAATCTCTTGAAATGACCCTTAAATTCAAAGAACTATATTCTGTTAAATCCAGATTAATCCTGTGCCTCAGTTTCCCCTACAGCCAAGTGCTGAAAATATGACCTCCCTACTTCAGAGAAATCCAGGGAAAGCTAAGTCATTAACAATCACTTAGCAATTGCAAATCCTTGGGCAGAGAGTCTTGGACAATGCCTTAACATAGATACTGTGGATAATTGAAGCAGAAGAGGCCCAGAGCTTACATCATAAGAAGTTTTGGGGTTCATCATATCAGAACCAAGAAGATCTGAAGTCAGTTTTGCACAGAGCAGCAGCATCTGGTAGCCACAAAGATGAGTTATGCTCCACTTTCAGGGGAGAGAGAAGGACTTCAGGCTGCTCCCTCCCATTCACAGTGAGAAGGACAGGCTGCTTCTGCTCTGCTGGAAATAGGGGCACCACACAGATACCTCCTTTCCAAAAGGAAATGCAAGAGTGAGAAGAGGTGGATGGAGAAGGGAATGGAGGAAGGGCATATTTTCAGTTTTCATCAAACTTTCAGAAGTGGCAAAATTACTTTCCAGAAAAGGAGAATACTGGAGATACATAAACTAAATAGGCTGCTCAAATGCCATATTTAAGTTCAAGCAATCATATTATTAAGAGCCAGGAATGATCAGCTTAGGTTACACAAGTTTGCAATTGGCCAGCTGGACTAAATATGGCCTTTACCTTCCTGCAGTGCTTAGGTGAGGACAAACCAAAATCAAGGCATTGGGGGTTAAGTTCTGGAAGAGAGCAGAGAAACTTGTCCTCCCTCTTATTATTGTTATGAGGTCTGAAAGGCTGCAGACAGAGGACTCATCCTTGGAGAAGCCACAGTGTACATTACACTGTAAATAAACTTGAAGCACAGTTAAAGGCTAACATGTCTTTTCCCCTCCAGTTGCCATTGATATGAATGAAGCCCATTCTTGCACTGGCAAAGGGAGAGAGGAGATGAGTTAATGTCACCCTCCCTTCTCTAAATTCTCAGATTTGATGACTAACAGGCTACCATATTTCACTAAGAAAAAGGCCTGGTTTTTACTTAAAAGTGCCAAAAGTACACAGAGAAAGTAATTTTCAAGGTCAAAGAGTTGTTTTGACATTTAAGAAATACTAAAACAGAATTTAGCTTTTAAATTTGTAAACCAGAAATACTTCCTGACCTGAGAGACAATCTGCCAAGTTTCTAGCGGACCCCAGCCTCTTCAGACTAAACCAGATTTATCAGATATATTGTATTGTCTAGGTGCACACCTCTGATTTTAAAACTAAATTTTGATCAGCCTTAAAAGAACACAGTTTCTTAGACCCCTTTCAGCAGTAAGAACGCTCAGCCCTTGTCACAGTAACTGAAGAGGCTTTCTCTAATAACCGCTTTGGTAGAGTTTTCTTGCTTACTATCGGAGAATTCAATTGCTTAATATACACTAATAAAAAAAATAAGGGAAATAGAAACATTTCAGCACACAGAAACCAAAAACCTCCTTTAATTTTACACCAAGCTTTTGATCCTCCCACCAATCCTGTTGCAATACAAAGCATATTCATTTAATGTTACATCTGACGAGCCAGAATTCTGGGAGATTGCTAAACTGCTAAATCCCTGGGCAAACTGTAACTGGGCTGAGGAGAAGGTTCACAAATTCACAAAGAGCACATATATGCAGGTGGACCTCACAAACATAGGTAGCACAACCTTGCTGTGCCAGCTCAATAGAATTTTGTGCATATATCATATCAAAGGGTCATATTGTTGCTGAAGATGTGCAAGAGATTGCATTGCTTCTCCTTGCAACCTCTTTCTCTCACAACCTGTCCTGCCTGCTTCCCCGGCTCACATGTGCAAAGTGGGCCATAAAATAGTCATTTTGTTTTAAATGGAGGGGCTGTGCTTTCTACTTTGCCTCTCACACCAAACAGCTAAACCAATTTTCCTGTTTCAATTAGGCAAGAGAAATGAAACTTTTGTGTTTTCTCTTTACTTTTTTTCAGTGACAGTCTGAAAACTTGCAGCCAAAACTGGCAACACCTTAAGATGCAGTCCTGCAAAGTCAGCTGAGCTGTAGAACAAAAACCTGATGGAGTGGGAGCAAAGAGGATGCTGTGAAGTTTCTGCTGCTTCCTAAGTGCATTCTATATGCATACATGCTATTTAAATTAGACCAGTTCTTGTATGGACTATAATGGGAAATACTTTCTAACGCTGTTTACTAGATTTGTTTCTCCTACTTTAATCATAGTTGAAATGTAACTGTAATAAATCTTCTATCTGTTGTTGTTTTGTTTGTTTGCTTGGTTTTTTTTGTAAGTTTTTTTGTAAGTTCTGTTCATAATAGTTAGCAGGAAAGCAGAGAATTTTTCAGCCTGCAACACTGTTATATCCAAATGACCTGGGCATTACAGGACATAACTTTTTCTCTAGTAAAGGATTCATCTTCAACAGACTCCCCAACTCACAGGCTTCTGCCTTTTGGTAGTTCTTCTCCTCTTTTCTCTATGCAGTCATCTCAACATATCATCCTCTAGCCAACAAATATTTAAAATTCATACAGTCTAAAAGATTACTGAGAAAGCAAGAACTGATGAGTTCTGACAAAAAGATCCATGAACCTGGCACTTCCTAGTGCTTAGAATATTCACATACAAGGAGAGATACACATAACAACACTGCTCAGCATTTGAATTTTTTTAAATATAAGACTCACAAAACACTTAAACACAATAATGGAGAAGTTTTGGATCAGATAATTATTTGTGAAGATGAGGAAGTGATATTGCTAGCAAAATGAGAAGAGTGTCATTTCCTCCTAATGCCCAGTTAAAGGCTGGCTTACGCAATGATTCTGGTTTTGGCGGAAATACAAGGACAGCTTCTTGCGAGAACCACTGCAACACTAGACAGCTCCAAGTGGAAATGATAAAGAGAAAACAAAATTGAGGCCCTACGCAAGCAAAATGGTCAATATATAGGGCACATAGCCAAAACTTTTGAAAAGCTGAGAAAATAATGATAACACTTGCTTTTGCAAAGGGAATCTGCGGAGTTAGGTGCTCTTACCTGGCTAAATTCAGGTTTTTCCTCATGTAAATTCATCATTAAGGTGCAGAGATTAAATCTAACCAAAACTAGGGCTACTGCAAATATGCTTGCAAAGATTGCAATGTCTCATGATTATCATTTCTCAAGGAGCTCAGATCAGCTGTGTTGAGAAAATGAAATTATATCCCACTGAAAATATCAATACCAAATTCTTAATCTAAGGTTGCTACTGGAAATCTGCATAATGCACAAAGCAGCACTGAATCTCTGCTCCCAGAACTGGTGATTCTGCCAAGTTAAAAAAGTGAAAGCCATAAAAGCCTGTTTAATTGGGAAAGTAAGACAATGACACTCTTAAAACTGACAAGGAGTGGGCTTGTTAGGTTAGGAAAGCATTTCTACAAAACCTCTGCTAATATTTGAACTTCAAGAGGAATGGTATTCTGGTGAGCTGGGTCATGGTTGACACCATGAAGATAAAATTGAGGTGCAACAACAGGGTATCAAGTGATTTCCCTACCATCATGAGGGAGTTTTGCAGCTGGAGTTAAAGTGAAAAATTCATGTTCTTGTTCCTGTTAGCAAACCACAAGCTCATACTGCTTTTACTATAAACAGATTTCCCCTTCACCATACTGTACTTTTCTTCTTGCTGACTGCTCAGTGTGACTATCCAAAAACACTCCTATTTGTGTTATTTTTCACACACACCACCCAGAAAAAAAATTCAGTATGAAAGTAGAGCAGTTTCCTCCAACAGAGTTCAACATCCAAACTAAGCAGCAGTAAAATCATATTTATCCAGAAACTGAGTTTTCAAACAGTAAAGTGATTGTTAGAGAGTTATAGACTGAACCATGCACTGAAAAAGACCCCAGAAGAGGTTTCTGGTGACAGCTCTCTTACCTTGACAGTCTCTGAGAACAGGGGGAGAAGGAGGAGTGTATGCACACTTGCAATGGGGGTGATACTTGAATGCAGTCAAGCCTCATGATCACAGCAGCCAGAATTTGGCAGACTTTGCCTTTGGGAATGAAGTGTGGAGACAGAAAGAAGGGAGCTGGGTACCTGAGCCCAACCCATGTGTGTGAGAGAGGCTCTTCACCTACAAGCTGGGTGTGCCTGAAGCGGGAGTCAGAGGGAGAGAGAAGCCAGGAGCTCCCAATGCCAAGTGCGCTCCGACACTGCCAGGTGGAGCAATCCGAAGGCACGGGTGCTAAATGTGGTCTCTTTCTGTGCAGGCTCTGGCAAACCCTCTACCTTTCTCTATGTCTTTGTTTTCCTGTTTGAATATGAGGTATTCCAATGAAATATAAATATTAATATTTGGTTAGCGCTCAGCTACAAAGCTTAGTTCCTTAAAGTCTAGTACAGATCTTTGAAATCCTTGAAAAACTATATAAATATGAATCCTTTTATTTTGATAGCATTACATTAATGACTGTACAGTGGAAATTGATGAATTAAATAATCTCTGTCTATATTTGCTCATACCTTTGTGCAACTGTTACCTTTTCAACTGCTATTTCTCATGCTTTGTCTCAATCCAGAAATGTCATTTTTGGTAAACTTTTGCAAAAACCCATTCAGCTGCTCTTGAGTCATCCAAGTATGTAAAAAACAGTTTCCAGCTGTTAAGTTTTCCATAAGCCTTTTTTTCTCAAACATGCTTGTATAATTATAACACAGCTTTGTTTTAAAACATCAAACTTGACACGTACATAGTCCTGAAAGAGAAGCAACAGTACCGACATGTTTGAAACCATTTGGTTTTGGAATAGCAAGGTTTTTCACCATATTAAAATATCTTTATTTTCTTAAATATTCTTCCAGACGCTGAGCTATACTTTTCTAACTGTAGACAGCCAATAGTGTAAATGACCAGTAAAGAAAGAAGAAAAAAAAGGATAAAAAAAGATACTATTCTGGCAATCTGTGACTGAGCTATAGCAGGAAGACTAGGGGACTGTTTTAGTTAATGCATATTTGCATTTGGTATAGAATGGCATCAGATCAGACTGCAGGTGATTCCTCAATTATATTCTGCCTAGACAGAAATGCACTGACCTGATACCAAGCAGTAAAGAATCAGCCATTTCACAGAATCACAGACTGGGAAGGTTGGAAGAGGCCACAATGGGTCATCTGGTTCAACCTCACAGCTCAAGCAGGTGATCCCAGAGTACATGGCACAGGATTGTGTCTAGATAGGTTTGGAAAATTGCCAATGAGAAACTCCACAACCTCTATGGACAACCTGCTCAAGTACTCAATCACCTGCACAGTAAAGAAGTTCTTCCTCACGTTCAGGTGGAGCTTCCTGTGCATCAGTTTCTGCCCGTTGCCTCTTGTCCCATTGCTCAGCGCCACCGAGCAGAGCCTGGCTCCATCCCCCTGACACCCTCTCTGCAGCCACTGATAGATATTGGTGAGATTCCCTCTAAGTTGTCTCTTCTGGAGGCTGAACAGGCCCAGCTCCCTCAGCCTTTCCTAAGAGAGATGCTCCAGCCCCTTAATCATCTTTGTCATTCCCTGCTGCACTGGCTCTAGAAGCTCCACATTCCTCCTGTACTGAGGAGCCCAGAACTGGACAGAGCACAATAGATGTGCCTCACTAGGGCTGAGCAGAGGGACAGGATCACCTCTCTGGATCTGCTGGCAATGATCTTCCTAATGCACTGCAGGACCCCATTGGCCTTCTTGGCCACAAGGCCACACTGCTCTTATATACCTTTATAAGATTCCCTCTGAGCTGTCTCTTCCCAAGGCTGAACAGGTCCAGCTCCCTCAACCTTTCCACATACGAGGGACGCTGCAGTCCACTAATCATCTTTTGATCCCACTTCATTTAATCTGGAATATTTCAGGTCTGATGTCTTAGGAATAAGTGTTGGTTTTGAGAATATTAATGATGGCTGAAACAGCAGCTGTAGTCTGAGGGATTATTGGATTACATGGGTTTCACTCTCAGAACTGTTTTTTTATACGACAATATAAAGGCACATGCAGCTTTTGAGCCTTGCATGAACTACTGGCCTCAGCGTGAACTCTTCTGTCAGACTGGAGGAATTCTTTCTAAAGATGAAAAAAATAAAGTCACTGCATGTGTAGGTTTTTATATGGATCTCAGCTGTGATGATTTGTATAGACAACAAGAGACTCCATAGTTGTTTCTTATTCAAAGTAAACAGCAGACTCTCCTGCTCTTGCCTTTCCTGGGACACATCCTCCTACCATGCAGGTGTGAGTCCACAGAAACCACCAATGTCAGTGACATGACAGCGATCTGAGAAGACAGCTCGACTCATCTGGAAGCAGAAGACACAACTCTGACAAATGTGTCTGTGCATACATACACTCTTCCTTACCTTACACTATTTGTGCTTCTACCAGTTCACCTGTAAATCAGTTGTACGTCCACTACTTTAAGAGGTTTCCTGAATGTTTCAAACCACATCAAACATACAAGCATTGTACAACAAACAAATGTCACTGGAATACAATTACAGGGAAAAAAATCCTCAAGCAGTTAGTCTCTGTTGCCCTGTCTTCTCTCTGTACTGTCTGCCTTGGAAAGCCAAGGGATCAGTGAGAGACCCTGTTGTAAGCAAGGGGCAGAGGCAAGGTTGCTCTGGGAACCTTCACTCTAAATTTCCTGAGTTTAGAGAGATTAACATCACAGTTGTCACATCCATTAGTGTAATTTTTTGTGCATATAGAACATGGTCCAGGCAAGTGTATTGTTCCTAAAGGCAAAGATACACTATTGGGTAAATAAGTGTCTGTGCACATTTTGGCAGCTCTAAGTTACATCATTCAGTTCTAATCAATGCTACTGGATTTTGAAACCCACCAGTATAACAATGAAGTGGAAAAGCCATAGAAGAAGTCCAAACTAACTCCAAGTTACGCTGTATGTTCTACAATTCTGAGTTTCAGTGTTGAGACAAAAGACGAGTAAGAGTCTGCCATTTGCTAGTTGTAAATAATCAAGAGATCTGCCAGACACACTCTTTGAGGGCTCTGTCTGGACCAGGTAGATGCTGCAATACACAAAGAACTTCACACACAGAGAAAGAAAGAGTGTTCATGGACAATGATGCAGCGTTCTTAATTAAGATTTTCATTACTGATACATACATTAAGGTTTTTCTAATGCATGCGCCCAAGCACTCTAATGTGCAGGTAGATGTCTCTGATTCTATCTCTAGAAACCCTTTTGCACATCATTGCAAACATTCACCAGCCAAGGCTCAAAATCAGCCCACCTGCCCTTTGCTATAATGACAATGAAAAATAAAAAATGATGTTTTACTTGTCTGCCAGATGAGAACTTAGCTTTTTGCAGTCACGAGAATGAATAGACTTTTGCAAGGCTGTACTACAGTGTATTGAAACTGATTCCGATCTCAGTTACACCTGTTTGATGTTGATGTAACATCAGAAGCTTCAACAGCATGAGTGCAGCAAATGTTGAAGGAAAAAATAATGGAGAAGACATGTAGGTAAATGGAAAATAGGATGAAACAAAACATGAGTTTGCCAAAGGTAGTTTGTAGTAGACTAACCAGATAAGTTTCTTTGATAAGATAACTGATTATTCAGACAAAGGAAACACAGTAAATTTAATTTAGCAGTAGAGCATTTGATACAGTATCATAAGGGAAATTATGAGTTTAGATCAAGATTTGCAAAAGAACTGTAAGGTGAGCAATGGCTTACCTGAAGGGGAGATTGAGCAGTGGTGAAGAAAGAATTATTGTGCAAGGTGAAGGCTATATTTTCACAATTGTTTAGTTAAATAAAATATCTTCTGCTATCTAATAAGATTTAGGTGGAGCAGGTAACATTTCTTTACAAGGCCCCTCAAAGGGAGTGAGCACAGATTAGGAAAAAGGGGGGGGGGGGCAGGGGGGTGGGGGGGGGTGGGGGGGGTGGTGCTGTTTAGCAGCTATAAAAGGATCAATCAGCACCTATAAACTGCTCATTACAATATTTAGTTCTCATTCAGTCGTAATGTTCAAGTGTTATTTCTCAGTCCCAGTTCTTTGGGATGCTCAGAGATGCTACAACTCTCTCAGCAGTTTACTTGTGCAGTTTAATTAAATATCTAGCTCAGTTTCATGCTTTTAAAATATTCTTATTCCCAGAACAGGATGCCCATTCATCTATAAAATCTTGCTGAATGTCTTTGAATGCTGGACCCTGTCTCCCAAGAAAACGCTGCTGGAGTAAGATGTGGAAGAGAAATACTTGGTGATCAGAAGCACATACAAAAGCATTGCTTCTCCCTGAACACACTACGTGCTTTTCTGGATCCAGTCAGGCCATGACACTTTGTAAATTCCTGCATTAGGAAAAACTGGGCCGCCCACTAGAAGAGTGGCAATGTTGCACTGGCACAAGCCAGGATGGAAGGTGAAGACACTGCCACAGAAGTTACAGTATCAACATGAGATTAAAGTGCAGGCTCCACAATAAAAGATCTGCCAAACTATTTTCAACAAGTTAAGAAAAAACAGGATTTTTGACAATCTTCCCTGAGAGATGTCTCAGTCTGCAGGTATTTGAATGACTAAAACTTCTACCTTTCTATTAAAGTTCACTGGAAGAGAAGCTGCATTTTTGTTTTAGCCTTCTGTGGCACAATTTAAGTATTTAAAGTCATGACTGGACCATGTTAAGCATGCACAGACATTCACACAAGAAATTTGCCCTAAACCCCAAAACATAAAAGATTTTTTAAATGCAAAATTTGAAAAATAGTGTCTGAAAACCTTAATTCTTCAGAGCTGGTTATATGCTGATCACACGTAGTAGTTCTACTGCACAACCTTCAGTGCATATTGCAGAGCATCCAGAATGTTACACATTATTTTTTGTCTTTTATGTAGAAGTGGATTTACTGCAAAAATTGAAAAGCAATTAATCTCTTTACAGACATCCAGGATAAGTGAACACGGACAAAAATGAAATTTAAATATACACCCAGATCCAAATGTTGCAACTGATCCTTACTTTGGTGATTGGGTGAAGCACGAATACTTCTAAATTGCATGCTATTTGAAGTTGGGATTTCAATTTTGTCCATGAAAAATCAAACTGTTTAGAGTATGCTTAAGAAGCTACAACATTAGAAAACATAATTAAGAAAACTGATACAGCTATTCTATTAAACTTAAAACTCAGTACGATGGAGTGGGAGAGAGCAAGATCTATTCAGATCCAAAAGCATTTGCATTTGGTGGTGCGCAAAAAATCTAATATTTTGGGCATGCAAACACACGAAATGAAAATATTAGCTGGGGAGCTGAATTTGTGGACCATATGCAGCATGATACTATACAAAATGATGGAAAGCTTCAGCAGTGAACAAAAACTTCAGAAGAAAGAATCATTATTTCTCAATACACTGTGATCTTTTAAGTCCAAGGGTTCCCATTCCCACTAAGAGGCAAAACAGCCTTCACGAAGCACGGCCTGAAGACTACTCACATGTGTTTTGACGTGTGCACCTGTGTAACGGCACACAAACGAGCTACATGGCAGATGATTTGCTTCTTTATTAAGTGGGAGTGGCAGAGAGAAAAAGGAGATGGAGGAAATCCTTTTACAAGTTCATTTTCCATTGTGGTGTCTCACACATAGGACATTCAGCATGAACACGGGCATGTGAGCAGGCATTTGGACCTCCCTGAGTATTCATCTCTTGGTGCCACCTTCAACCGACAAATCTATGATGTCTTCATCAAAAGGTGACTTCTAGGAAACATCTTATTTCTGGATATTGTGTTTTATAACAACCACTCCTCCAGCACAACTTGCTCTTGGTACCATTTTTACCCTTTATCTGGTGTATACATTTGATGGAGGCAGATACACAACATGATGTTAAAGCAGGGTGCATCAAAGAGGATTTCTGCACTAGGAGGACTCACAATAAAGCTCAGAAAAGAAAAAGACATTTGGTGATACAGCTGTAGAATAGCAATGTGCTTGCCAAAGTTGGAAGATAATTTACCATAACTACAAAGGGAATATTCTGAAAAACTCTGTCACACTCTGTAGTTGTTACCATTTTGCACAGTGATTTTAACCTAACAAACTGGTCTGTCTTAATATTTTGATGGTTGGCTTCCAAACTGCTGTAGAAAAAGCTGCTACTGCTTCGGAAAGGTGGTCTTTTCCCTCCAAATATATTAAATTATGCCAGCGTGGGGTAAACGTCCATTGAACAACTCCATTTTTTCTCTGTCTCCTTCTTTTTTTCTAGTTAAACCTAAAATATTATGCTCCTACAACTGTCTAGTTAAAGTCCATTTTTTTCCCTGTTGTACTCTGTATTATTTCAAAAAAAGCTAACATTCAATACATTATATTACACTAAGTAAATGAAAAATAACTCAGAACAAATGAATTGCTGGTATGCATAATAGCAGAAAGGTGTGACATTTTCAGCTGTCATGCTGGCCAATCTTGAGTTCAATCTCATCCAGCACCAGTGGATATATTGTAGGTATTGCAATTAGAAGGCAGGTCGCACACATACCTCTATTGTAATCCACACATCAACTTCATACCAATGTGGAGCCTTTATTACTTGCTAAACAATTTGAATGTCAACACTTAAACTAATGCTTGAATGAAAAACCAGGACCAAATTTTGCTCCTTTTTGTAAATCTGGCTATGTCTTGAGTTTTCTCGATATTTGGTCTATTTTTATGACAGATGTTTTAAAACAAACCTGTGAACTTTGACAGATTTGTTTTAAATAATGAGGTTTTTTTTTCCCATACATATCTATTGCTTAAGTTCATTTGATGGCTACATCTTCAGACGAATAAAGTTTAAAATTGTGGCACTGCTCAAGAACATTCATCCCAAGGTGTACTCTCAGTTACATGGTTTCATTTCTATAAATACACCAGGGTAGAATTTCAGCTCTGCTGCCATTTTGAGGCTATTTCACCATTTCTCTCATTTCCCTCTTCCCATGTTGTTTTCTTTTTTGGAACATTCCCTTCCTTCAGGAGACACATAATAGCTGGGGAAAAAATATTCCTTTCCTGTCTCAGATTTCTCTTTAGGTGACCATTCCCTTGCTAAACCTCCTTATTTTCAGAAGCAGATCAACTAATTCTTCTGGATAATTTGCATGTTCTATTTATTACATTAATTATGATAATGATTGAAAAATGCTAGCTCTTGAAAGCTGTTGTAAACATAAGGCTTGTAACATGTAGACTTTTTTGGCATTTTGCAAATGTTCATTTCTGATTCATGAATAAGCTTAACCTGGAGGTTATTATCCTCTTCTCAAGTAAGGGAGAGCTTCTTAAGAAACCTGAGAAGAGAAAAGATGCCTCCTTCCTGCTCCTGCTGTAGAAATCACTGTTGTTGCTCCTCATCTGCAAAACAACACTAAGCACAGAACCAGATAAAGGGATTCAGAGGGGGCTAATTAGTTGCTATTTCATGATAATGGTTCAGAGTGGTAACAGATGACAGTCTGCTGGTGAACAAGTACCAAAGCAGGGACATATACACAGATATCAAAGACTATTTGAGCATCATCATATCTGATAAAGTCAATAAGGATTCTCAGAAACTGGCTACTGGCAGGCTGGAATACTGCTGGGTGTCTTTTGACATACAAGTCAATCACCATATGATGGGTGGTTCTCACAACTATGATGAGATCAGTAAGGTGCCTCTCAGCTTCCCTTAGGTCATTACTTGCCCAAGTACGTCTTCACGAAGCTGGGGAATAAATGGTATTTTTATTTTTTTTTCCTTTTTTTAAACTAGGATGTCAAGTAACAAGAATTAGAATCAGTGCTCAGTCTGATAGGAATGATGCTGGAGCTCAGTACAACTTGGTTACATCAGAAATCTATTTAAACAAAATGGACAGATATCCATGGAATTAGGTTAACATGTCCTGCAACTTCCTTGTATCTGAATGACTTCAGTGCACTTTTGATTTGCACTTACCAATGCTAACAGCAGGTAACTTCAATACTGTATAGGTTCCATTTGAACAGATAGTATTCTGGAAGTTAAATAAGTGTCCTGCTTTAGCTATTTATCCTAGCTATTTCTCTCGTACTGTAAAACATCTTAGTAATGTTGACACTGCTACAGGCTGATTGGAAGACTTCTTCCATGAAAAGAATGATTTTGACAAAGAACACACCTGTGTCTCTCCAAGTCCCGAGGACATTCAAGGGGAGCAGAGATTAACTGTATTCCTCTTAAGTGGGAATATAGTTTGCGGGAGAGATCTTTGAAATCCTTCCACTTTCAAAACCCTGATGCCATATAATTAGGCAGATGTGTGTGTAACATCTGGGAGAAGGATGAAGACTGAATCATCAGCAAGTCGTGGGAAGGGATATGAAAAGAGAGCCAAGTGCTGGGCACTGAGACAGAGGGCAGAACAAATCAGTTATCTACATTAGAAACATGCTTCTCAGGTTCCATTAACAGTTTCAAATGTAAAAATGTCCCATTTACACTTTTTCTGTAACCAAAAAGAACCCAGACTATCAATGGCCTCTAGGACCTGCCTTCCAGAGAGAAAGGGGAGAGCCAGTGTGGAATAAGACACGGCTGAAACACAGTAGGGCTCCCATGGAGTTTGCTAATTTAGGAATGGAGGAGCACCAAGAAGCTCTTCTTGGCCGTGGAACAAGCCTGACTTAAAGAAACAAGAGAGCACATGATTCTAATCCTACATGTCAAGAAACAAAGGCGGACAGATGGAAAACAACAAATGCATGGTCTCATAGCAAAGCACTGTGGAAGAGGGATTTCAGCTTCGGATTTCCACATGCCTACCTATCATCAAGCCAGCTTGCTGCTTCCACCTAACTGCCTTGCCCTGCAGAGGTAGAACAACGTTAAACTGGTGCCTTTGTGCAAATGTTGAAGACATGTGGTGTCTGCCACAGACATAGATGGTTTTGCCACTGCTGTGGGACGTGCTAACACCACTTGTTAACACCATTTCCCATCCCTGAGTATCATTAACGCTTTTTATTGATATTATGAAGTTCTGCAACAAAAGTAATGGGATTTGTCAGGGGCCATTATAAACTGCCCCTGCTGGATAAATACATAATACACGACGGTAAAGGTCCGATGAGCCTTTAATCAATTGCCTTTCTGAGTCAAATAAATGTCACATTAGACATAAGCCATGCTGCATTCGGTGGGCGTCTCTGCTCCCCTCATCTTGCAGGCCTGACACCACCACAGGTAGATATGGACACACATATGCTCCTTAAACTTATTTGTAGCAAATATATCACAGCAAAACTGGAGCAGCATGCTGTAAATTACAGATTTGGGACACCTCATAGCGAAAGGCAAAGGAGAAGGGAAAGAAATACGGGGACACGATAGGTATGATAGGTCAACTTAAATACATCTCCTTGGGAGCTGGCATTGTCATACCAGTTCTTGCAGCCACTGCAGTGAATCTCAGCTTTTGCCTACAGGGTTGCGGAGAAGGCTCCATGCCATTTCCTTCTGCACTGCAAAAGTAGTGGGTCAACTTTAAATGTTAAAGCCACATATTTTAGGTCTAGTATCAGGAAAACAAAGCTCTTCCATGGCTTCAGCAAGCACCTTGAAAGAATTATGGATGTCCATTTGCACTTTCACATCCCTTTAAAGAAATCCCAACAATCAAAACACAATTTGATCATAAATTTACAGATTTGCAGGTTTAGTTCCTCTCTCGCATGTGAAATAGCTACTTCTCTTACTGTGCTGGTTTTTTTTTAATTCCAGGCAGCACTTTAACAGTCATCTACTTTTCCCTCTGAACAGGTAGGAGGCATGAATTTAAATTGCAAAGTGGAGATCTGAAGTCACACAAAGTCCAGGTATATTTGGACGTGGAGTTCTAAACCTAAATTTAAAAGCCCTCATTATTTTTGGCATTCACTAAATAGCTTCAGCTTGGTCATCCCAAAACAGTGGCTTGAAATGCTGGTGGACATTTGGAAAACTTTGGTCTGTCTTTACTTAACTGTAGTAAATATTATGAAGCAGTAGTGCTATATTTCCCTTTATATTTCAACAAGAGGAGTCATTGTTTCAAAAGCACTAGATTTCACTGCCAATAGTATGAAGGAATCCCAGAAAAATGTGAGTTTTTGTTCCAAATGCGCAAAACAATCGTGTGTCAGAATCTGACAAAATTAAAATTCAAATGATAACAAACAAACACTCCCAAAGGCTCCATCCCTTATTCCCCTGAAAAATGAAAAAAACAAAACTTAAACCATGAAAAAATTAATTCTTCCTGTTCTGGGTCTTGAAAACACAATTATCTGCATAAACATAGTATTTTCTTCATTTAAAAAGGTCACCGAATCACCAACCTACATAGCAGCAGCCAAACTCAAGTGAATGTGACTAGGTGAGAAAAGAATCCTGCATAACATCTTCCAAAGAAATCGCTGACAGATTTTTAATCCTGATACTGTTGGACATCAATAAGAACACAGCACATTTAATCTATTCAGATAAGAAGAGCAGGTCAGAGAGCAGCCAGGACTGGGTAAAGAAGGGTCCCACACCACAGGGTCAAACTTCAGCATGGTCAGGTTGCAATGCTGGTTGACTGTTTTCTGTACTTGTTTTGCTCTTGCACAGCATGGAATACTTTATATTTCATTCTGAACTAGAACACAACAGTAAAATGTCCATCGGAACATGTATATCCCCACATATAAACAGAAATCTTCCATATTGTCATCCAGAAATGCACATATAAATTCCAGATCAATCAATCAATCACACAATGTCACTGAACTAAAATCTGACTCTCATAGGGTGACACTGCATTAAAATCTTGGACTGCATTAGAATAAAAATTCAGTATTGAGTCCTGTGGTCATGGGAAGCAACAGAGGCCCCGGGCTATCTTTGAAGAAAAGGCACAGCTTATATCAGTGAAAAGTATAAAATGTTATAAATACTTACACAAGAGACAAGGAAAGGTTTCTCCAGAGAAAGGCCACAAACTGATTGTGAGTGATCTGAGAACAGAAAAAGAAAAGAGGAAATCAAATGGCTAATAAACACACTAAATGATACCAATGTAACAATATAAAACAGGGATCAAGGAGATTTATTGATGGCGGCAATTCTCACAGGAGAGGGAAAAAAATGTTTTAAATTCAAAAGCAACATAGATCTTGAAAGTTTTGAAACTACCTGACCCCAGAACTATGTAGCTGAGAAAATTAGTAATGGCTGAGGAGCTTTTCAGTCCTGGGATAATTCCAGGCCAGCAGAGACTAAATATCATGTGGTGGCTGTTCAACAGTCTCCGTGAAATAAGCTTGTGGCTCCTATGGACAAATGCTCTTATCACAAAAACACTTGCCAGATTTGAATGGCATCCTTCTTAGCAGTCATGCCAGATGATACAGGACTCTGAAACAGAACTCGCCTTCTTGATCCTGACCTTCACAGAAGAGGGGTTAGGCTTATTATTAGGGCTGAGAATGCTTACATTACAGCTGATAGCTGCACAGAAAAATTGTGTTGTCTTAGTTCCTTCTGTCAACACAGTATCTTTTGGACTTGATTGATTTGTTACCCTGAGACCCCTAAGAAAAAAAAAAAAACGACTGCATGAAAGTGGAATGGCTAAAGGTTTGCAAACTTCTGGTAGACTACAGGTCTACTATGGAGTATCTAAGCTTTATTGCCAACATATTTATTTCCATATTTATTTCCAAAACATAATAACCTGGGATGAAGTAATAAACAAAATTAATCAAAGCCTGATGCTCTGAATTGTAACAAGAAGACACACTCCTGCTGGACACAGAAAACAAAGGCAGATGCTCCCCAAATGTTCAAAGCTACAAATCAGTCCTGTCTCTCTTTCTCTTTGCCAAGCTGAAAAAAATTTGGGTAGTCAGGCCAGACAGTGCTCTCCAGAAGATTGTTATCAGGGGACCAGGAGCACAGTGGAAAATGACCATGGCATCCATGTGGTGTACTCCAGTACTTAAGACATGGCCCTCAACTTCTGCTTCCTGTCTAGTTACAGGGGAGAGTTTAGCCCTGCCATTCCTCAAAGCAATTAAAAAACTCGGAGAAATATAAACCTGATTTAAGAGAGTGAAGGGAAAGAGAGGAGCTGTCACAGGAAAGAGAGAGAGAGAGAGGGTAGGCAGGCAGAAAATCTGTTCAGAGTTATAGCTACTATTTGTAGGAACCATGGTCCTGGTAGAGGAGAGTGTGAGAGAAAGCATGTTTAGAAATCCAGTGCTTGGTTTGCAAGGGAGGTGGAGGAAATAACAGCGAAGAGCAGAGACAATCCTAAAAACTGCAGGGCAGGAAAAAAAATACTTATAGCATCTTTTGGACAGGCCACCCAGAGAGGCCCTTTTAACACCAAATTTCTCTTTAAAAGAGCTGACTGCTCCCACGTGTAAGGAAGATTTGCATGAGATAGAAGACAGGATGGATTCTGCCCAGACTGAAAAGCTGAAATGACATAAAATGAAAGAAAGGGCAAGATCAGGCTGGTGGAGAGAAGGTCACTATCTTGCTATCAAGAATCCATTATTCTAATGAACTGTAATGGGGAAGTTCTCCTGGTGGAGAAAAATCTCTTGTCTTAAGCACATACCCCTTATTTTCCTCTTACGCTTCTCCTGAAGACTTAACCATGGAAGTCATGATGACCATGTAATAGATGATAGTGATAGGGCATTGTAGTTGGGTAGTATTTCTGTAATATTGGGCAGATGGGACAGTGAGCTGCAAACCAAGGAAGCACCTGAGACAAGAGGTCTGAGCCAAAGAATGTGCCTTGGAGTCCCAGAGTTATTAAAAAAAAAAAAAAGAAAAAAAGCAAAAAAAAAAAAGCAGGAGGCATCCAGTATAGGAAAAAACACCACGGAATGGAAAATTTTAGGCTGAGGTTAGAGTTTGGCTCTGTCATAAGCAATATAAAACAAGGTTTCTTAAGGGAAAGCATCAAGCAATTTTGACAACATGGATGCCAAATTCTACAAATTATGGCCTGAGATTCTGGAGGTGCTAAGTAATGACCTACACCAACATTACCAACAAATTTGCTCTAAGAAGTGAACAAGATTGTTCTGCCTAATTAAAACTGTAGGGTAATTATAGACAGGCACAATATACTAGAGGCTGCAAAATAGAATCTGGCAAAATGACCAGAACTGAAACACTATACTTTTAAAAATTATTGCAATTGATCTGGACACTTGATTACCAGTTTTGCTTAAAAGAAAATGTATGAAAACAAAACTTTCCCTTTAAAGTACTGGAAAAACAAGATGTGTCTGAGGAAGCTATGATTCATTCCAGGTTAGATAACTGCAGAACACGTATGTGGGAGAGAAATGGGCCAAATCCTGTTCTCACTGCCCTGTGCAATTATGCTGACTTAATTGAAACCATCAGCAGAACCTGAACCACTAAAATGCTGGGGTGAAACTTCTTATCATATGGCACTGTTGGTCACTAGAGACATTTAACCTAATTACATTAGATTAACAGAGTAGATTTCTTCAAGATATATTATTATATAACAACATAAGAAAATGAAGTTGAAGAAAGCTCACCATTTTCCCCATGTCTCTATGTTATAAACAGAATAGTCACGTGTCTCTTTTTATGTTGCTTGTTTTCAAACCACTGTGGCTCCCTTTGGTGGAATGGACAAATGGAATCCACTGATCTTTTTTATATATTGAATTCCTAGTGTTAATTAATCATTATTACTTGGAAGATGTTTCGGCCATTGAACAGAATAGTCAAGGGCTTATCTTAAACCTGTCCTTGCTTCATTGTAGTCAGATTCTTCTCCTTTTCTCTTTCTTTGCTACGTGAATAAATTCCATTTAAAACACAAAGACTAAGAGGCAAGCAAGGTCTACATGTTAAGGCTATTTAGGAATCTAGTTCCCCTGAGTTTAATGAGAATAAAGGTCCTAAACACTGAAGAATTTCTACTTACAGGAAGTTAAGACGGTGAAAACCAGTGGTATGAGTTACATTATATAAGCAGATTTATGAGGCTAACTGTAATTTTCTAAAGCGACAGAGGCATTAATGTTGAAGACCATTGGAAGTCAGTAAAATTTTGACTGTAAACCATGATGAAATATATTACCTTTGTTAGCTTAAGCAGTGCTTCAACAACACTAACATCTTAGGTGCCAAAGTAATTTCTGCAATTGGCATTCAGTTGCTTCTTACACTTTATTCACTAAGTGGCTTGAGTTAACCTGCTTCAAGTGCCTTCTTAGCAGTAAATTGGGACAGCGATTGCTCCATTTTTGCAAAGTGATTTAGGATCTCTCTGAAGTAATGCACCACACCAAGGCAAGCAATATTAGTCCTTTAGCCCCAGACTGGGAAGAAGCAGGCTTGAAGGACTGAAAACAAATTTAGATAATCCTAAAATGACTGTTCTTGCCTCAAAGCCTTTCACCCTTTACTGATATGAAACCAGTGAGGGGCAGAGCTTTATCATGTGTAATATACTTCGTGAATTGGATCTAAGATCCAGAGTTTTGCCTCTTCTCCCCTTCTGGGTGCACTACACCTGCTCAGTATGAAAACTAAAATTTAATCCCAGTGGAAGATAAAGAAAATTATTTACTAGAGAATTCCTCAGTTCAGAGGGGGGCAAATGGAGCCAGTGCCATGCTGGGGGGGGAAGGGGCAGACTGAGCTGAAATTCAGTGGGGCCCTTTAAATGATCTGAAGGGGCAAAGAGACTGCACTGCATCTCTGACACAGCAGAGACAGATTACAGCAAAATTAAATTGAGGATTTTGGTGGATATAATTGTTGTTTTTATATATTAATGAATAACAATAATACGTGATTCTAAACTGAATACCAGGTTTGACATTTAATCTGAGTGCTTATACCATCCATAAATGTTCATAAACGTCACACGACCCCTACCCTTTGATTGAATTACAATCTAGTATGCAATTTAGGAAACATGGCTTAATCTACATAGATTTATATTTCTGCAGGTTACACAGTTATTTGTTGATTCATACCCTTTTCCCCTAAGTGTCCTTTCCATCGAGAATCCAGGAACATACATGCAAATCTTTAATAGGAGAGCAGCTAAAAACCCAGTGACTAGCAGCAGATGGAAACTTGGTTCAGTGAAATCTATACTAATTATCATCTGCTTTTTGAAGCCACCACTGCTAATGGCCAGCAAAATCTTAGTTCCTGTGATATCTTCTATTACCTTCACATTACTTGTTACTACAGCCAGCAATCACCTAACATGTTTCTTGGCAATGCTGTGCAATTAAATCGCCTTTCAATCAGCTTGCTGAGGAATCCAGAGATGGAAAGTGCTTTAATATTAGGAGTTAATTACAAGAATGCAGAGGAAGGCAGTCAAATGTTATGTTAGCATACCAGAAATATGACAACACCTCTAGCCACAGATGTCACACACGAGGTAAGGGGCCACATCAGGAAAAGCAACATAGCAACATAGAGAGTAAAACGACCCTCAAGTTCTCCCTTTTTTTTTTCTCCCTGTGGTCATGCTAGTTGAAGTGACCACCTTTTTTAGCAGTCAAAATATCTGGAATTTCAGTGACCTGTATTAAAAGGCTTCACTGCACAGTGGTGTCCGCCTGGGGACTGATAATGACACCTGCTCAAGCAGTGTGTCACAGCACAGACATGGTCCAAAAGGTACATCAGAGAAAAAGCAGTTCAGCAGATCTTGACCCATGAACAGGCACAATCCTGCTCCTTTTGAAATCAAGCAAGTCTTTGCAAAGGCCTGACAGGGCACATTCCTTTTCTTCCTCTGCACCTTCACCTCTGTGTGCCTACCAGAAGAGGAAGCTCCACAGCCCAGCCTTGTCCTCATGGACTCCTTCATTCACACAAGACTGAGGCCACTCTGTTTAATAAGACAGGAAATGAACATCACTCAGTTGAGCTAGTGCTTGGACAGGGATGAACTGAGGAGACAGTTTTACATCTGACAGCTTATTGCAGGGACGGAGAAAGCTCATGTGGGAGAGGACACTGCAAATACAGTTTCAGAGCCAGTTACATGGCCATGTATAAACCCTTAGTCTGCAATACTGGAGAATAAAAATAAAATGATCTTTAGGAAAGGACAAGAAGTTTTTCTATGTACATTAGAATTAACACGTCTGTATGCATTACCATGTGTCTATGTATTTTTGTCATGCATCACGAAAGAATTTGAAAAAAAAATCTACTCAACTATAGCTGCATATGCTCTTTTTAATGAATTAAACAGCTAAACTGTGGTTCTGTAAAGAATGAAGTGATGACTTGACGACAATTTTGAATCAAAATGTATTGTTAATATTTCCATCACTCATTTTCCAAAGACAGAGTTTGTTTGGAAGCTCTAGTCCACCAAAGTTAATAGAAAAGGGAAGTGACTGTTTCCTCTCTCAAATTTGAAGACAGAATACCTTGCAGTGTTCCTTAACACATACTGCAAAGGAATTATGACACAGCTCAAGCTTACATTTTCTTTCACTAGTGTATTTAATGTTAGTAGTTTATTTGATATCATTTTAAAATTTGGGCTATTAAGTGTAGTAAAAGGAGACTTTTGAATTCTCTTTTGTAATTAAGAATGGTTAAAATTTTAGCCTTGTCTTTTTTACATGGAGAAATATGTACTGGGAAAAGTAGCACATATTTTATGACTTTAAATGAGCCTTACACATGTACACACACAAAAATGTTTCTATAAATCGAAAACTTCATGGACCCACAACTAGAAAACATAAAAGAAAAGTCTTCATGGAATAGATTTTTCAGCATGCTCTGCTTGCCAGGAAGGCTGAATAATGTGTTTTGATAAGACAAAAGAAATTAATCCAATCCAAATTTGGACTTTCAGGTACATGTAGGCTAATTCAAAAAGACATCAAGCTGACTCATTCCACAGGTAACTCAGCCCAAAATAAGCTGTCCTAACAGCTGTTCTCAGTGAAAACAATGAGACAGATGAAATAAGAACAGTAATCTCTTGCATCTGCAAACTGAACTCTAATTAACATCCATTGGAGGTCTCTTGCTCCCTAAGAAGAACTTCAGTCAAGGAAAGTCTCTATGCAAAGCACCTCAAAGGAAAACATCTTAAAAAGAAGAGCAGGAGAGTTCTCTGGAACCAACAGCACATTACAGCTCCAGCAGCAGTTGCTTTAAGGGGCTCAGGGTGAGGGCAAAGCTAGCAAAAAGGGAGGAAGAAGAAAGGTTAAATATATTCTTGTTTTATAATGTAAATGTAGCATTCTGAGCATGCATCTTGACTTAAAAGATGACCTTGAACAGTACTACTTTTATCTTTCTGTAACTCTAACCACTGACTACATCTTTGAGGGACTTGTTACAATAAATGAAACCAGGGCATTTTGTTGGCAGGTGCTTGGCCAGCGCAGCCTCCAGCTCAGCCCGCTGTCAGAAGGAGGCTGCCCAGCACCAACTCCCAGAGCCACAGCACTGCCCTCTTCCTGCTGCCCATGACCACCCCGGAGGGTGGTCACTGCTAGGGGACTAATTCTGGGACCAGAATACCTGGGAAGGGGTGGCTGCTGCCAAAACAACTCCAAACACCCACTTCTGACTGCCCAAGGGGGCTGTGCTGTAGGGTAGCTTCACTGCTCTGGTGGCAGCTGCTGCCTGCTCCTGTCTGTAATCTTTTCCAGGCTCCTGATCCCCTTCTCCCTTACTGTGTGGCTGTGTGTGCTCCCATCAAGAGACTGTGAAGAAGCAAAGATTGCACTGGAGAAATAATGGTTGCATTGAGACCAGATTTTTCCTACCCAGCATACAGCCAGCTCCCTGTTCACTCTTACAAAAGCAAGAAAAGAGAAGTCAGTGGTTGACCAGATGAGTTCTCTTGTTGGTCCAGAAGCAATTTGGGCATTTCCATTTTACAAAATATTTTGTGTTGGTTTCACTTGGCACTTAGAACTCAGCTTTGAAACCTTAAACAGAAGAAAACAGAAAACATATCTACCTAACTATACAAGTATATATACCTAAAGGTACTGGCTGCCTTTCAGGATCTGACCTTTAAAATGATGTCTTGGCTCTGATTATACCTGTAGGTAAATTTTCTGTTCTGAGGGAGCGTGGTTGAAGTGGCAGCTCACAAGCTGGATCTGTTGTGTTACACCGTAGCCACATCAAGTCATGCTCTCCTTATTGCAAGGTGGATAAGCAATGAAGCATCTTTGCTTCCCTGATTGGAGGTTTGCAGTCCTGTTCCCTACACCCTCTCAAATACCTGTCCTGAATTCTGCAGTTCCAAAACTGGACTGCCCAGCATGAGAAAATACAATCAAATAATACCAAATTATTTAGGCAGATGACACTTGAGTAACCAAAATGTTAAACTGAGAAAGTAAGGTACTAGGAAATAAATGCATCTATATTAATAATAGCAATTAGTGAAGTTACTATTAATAAGGAGATAATTGCTATAAAATCTAGTGATACATACAAATAGGCTACTAATGTGAGGAAGTGACCCTGAAAAATGAGTTTAAGTTACTGGTTGGGAGCTTTCTATTGCTAATTATTATTTGCTCTCTGGGTATTAATGTTCCTCCATCATGAACTGATAAATCCAGTGGTGTTGTGATCACTTCTCTAAATGGTGTCTTTGGATCACATGTCGTCCCAAGAGCCATGACACTCCACTGTACATAATTTATTTCCACAGTGAGACGTGCTGACTCTCCATAATATTTCTTTCATTTTAACATCTGACTAACATTCAATTTGGGACACAAGCACTCTGATATATCATTTTCCCCTGATGGCACTGCAGAGCAGAACTAAAGGGCACTGACTGAGTGTACAAGTACTGCAATATCTGGAGAACAGGTTGGGCTAGAGTGGGGAACACTGCTAAGCCTGAGCTGCAAGGGGACTGGAGGGCTGTGCAGGGATGTGGGGGTCTGCATCATCCATGGCTGGTTGGGTACAAAGGGTATGAGCAGAGTCTGGCAAGCCCCAAGCTGGGGTTACACTGGACTTAAAAAATCCAGCTTGCTCTCTTTGGTGAGAGCTGCATGGTTTACGACTTGACTATGAGGGCATTTGTTATATCAGGAGCAAAGTAGCAGCAAGACCATTATGGAAAAGTGTGAGCATGTCAGATCCATTGCCACAATTATTTAAAGAAACTGTTGGGATGTTTTCTTGACTCCCTATCCATAAAGAAACCACAACCTGACTCTGTGAAGACCTATAGGAATATCTTAACCTGACAGATACTATAGAGCAACAAATCCTTGAAAAATAAGAGAGCATATGGCTTGTGCTCAATTTCTAAAATTTTGTACTGCTTTGAATATGAGCTGTGTTCTTCGGAGGGTACACAACACTTGGAACAAGACTAAAAGCATTACAGAAGGATTTCACTTGCCTTTAAACCCCTGCAGACACATTGAAGTCAGCAGGGTCATGCAGCTGTACCTCTGTATGCAGTGTTAAGCCCTCAGCATCTACAAAGACAGGTTAAGTATGTGTTTCTTCCGAGTTTTCCAGAAGGAAAACCAACTGTTTTTCATACAAGGCCATAACCAATACTTTGGAATTTATCTTTCACCTGTTTCTTATCACTTTATGTCTATTAAAATAAATCAAAACTACCTTATAAAGCTCCACTAAAATGGTTTCTAGGAATAATACTCTCCATTTCATATTTGGTATCAAAAGAGCGTATTCTGTAGCATGATGTTACTTCTGTGATGCATGCCCTGAAAACTGAGTTTCAGGTCAACCAAACTTTTCATTGCTCTTTTATATAGGGATGAGTGGCTGAAGTGTCAAGAATGCAACCTCTTACCATAGAATCTGATCCCTATTATCACCAAACATGATGTTGTTTTATAGGAATCTGTTCTTAATTCTAAGTTTTACTGCCAATATATTCAAACCACCTCCCCTCTTGAATCCTTCTTATATCAGTTTTACTTTGATATGCCTCCCTCCCTGACCCTCACCACCAAGGGGATGCTGCAGGGAGTTTAAGTTGTGCAACAGCAGAGCAGCTTAGATGGAATTTTTCACCAACTCCTCTATCTTAATTGATAATATAGATAGAGAAGGAGACAGGGTAGTCGATTGAATTAAATTATTGCAAGATGTAATTAAAGGGAAAAGTCAGACATAATATAAAAGAAGTCACACTCCAAGTACCTAGCACCTGCTCTAGTATGACTTAGCTTAGAAGTGACACACTTGTTCCAGTCCTGAACTTCCTCTTCTGAACAACCAAAACAGCTCGGGCTATCTCAGCCTGGTAATTTCATTTGCTGACCCAGTCAACAAGTAGAAATAATACTTATAACTGAATTGTGGGATATGTTTCATGAAAGTCTGAATTATTTCTTGGATTTTCCAAGCTTCCCAGTTTTCCCCAACATAGTACAGCTTATCCATATCTATTAAGCTCATCCAGAAAGCAACTAATATGACTTAGTTGTGCAGTTCAATATACATAATCTCAGGAACTTTATTTATAAAAAACCCCAAACAAACCCCCAAAGAGCTGAACATCACCTTCTGCTTTATGGGGGTAATTCTCTTTATTCCCAATTTATGGAATGAAAAAAGGAAAGAAGAGAAAGCTAAACTGATCTTGAAGCTGATCAATACTAAGGCAGAACTATGAAATAAACTCACATCTTTTGATACCAGTTTAGAACCTGTATCACATCAAATGAGACGAAAAATCCTCACAGAAACCTGAAAAGCCACCTGCATACTCCTTTCTGTGAAGAAAATCCCTTTGATTGCTGAAGCCCAAACCAAACAGCAGCAAGATTTTATGAAGTCTCTTAGGGGTGAGACATAGTTTATGCTACTTATCAGCTTTCCTGAAAAGCTAAGTTTCCTTTTCACAAAGAGGAAACCAAAACCAAACAACTCCCAGAACTCATCTAAACTCAGTTTACACAGTTCACTGCATCCATTTGGTCCAGAAATGTAAACCCCTCTTTAAGGGTTGGATTTGAATACAAGCATTATACTATCTTCCCAGTTATCTAAAAATGCAACAGCTTACCATGACCAAATAGAGGTTTATAGATGAGCCAGTTTAAGAAACAGCACAGTGAACTGGCTTTATAGTCTAAGAACATGTCACTTCTGTAGATGGACCCTGTCTCATAAGTGACTGCAGAGTTATACTCAGGGTTAGTTTGGGAGCTGTGTTGGTGGGGGAGGAAAGACTCTGATCCAATGGATACTGTATAGCATGAGAGCAAAGCACCTTTATTTTGCAATCCATTATTGTCATATGAACATGAATCAGAGAGATAAACTATGCCAATTTCTTCATAGCTGACTTGTAACAGGATATTGTTTTAGTCTTCACTAATGACTCCTTGAGGTTGGATATTACTGTGATTAGGAGTTGGGAGGATAGAGGTCTGAGACCTTTCAAAGGAAACATTTTGCTCAGAACTGTTACAAGAAAATAAAGTCAGCATTACTTTAACAACCCAAACCAGGATAATGGTCTGTTCATGTAGACAGTGCTTTTTCCTATTTTTAATGAGGGAGATAAAGATCATGTAAGATGGGAAGCTGAGATATACAACTATTCAGTCTGGGGGATCAGAAATCTGTCAGCTTGGGAAATACGAGTATCTGTGGAAATGCATGCTCTGGACAAGGAAGGCAGGCAAAGTTATTAGCAGTTGCAAAAAAGAAAAAAAATTAATTTAAATTTCCTTTTTGTTTGTGGCACAGATAAATGAATTAATGAACCTGAGATGCTTCAATGCCCTTGGAAGTCTACTGAGATAGATTTTGGGTTTATGCTAAAGTAGGCTGTAGGCAATGCTATTCTGCACTGACAATTATCCCAGAAAGTCTAGCGGTTGTGCCCATCACCGAGGTTGGCATAAAATGTTCTACTGGCTTTACTGAGAGTGAAATAAAGAAGTACCTCTAAACCATGTTCATTTTTAGCAAAGGCAGATAAAAAGCATTCCTTGAAGACAAACACAGGTTTTGTGGGATCTGATTCCCCTCCAGGCTCCTATCTGCTTTAGCCACAAAATCTTAAGTTTCCTTATTGCCAAGAACTGATATTCAAACAACTCACTTAGAAAGTACGCTGTGAGAGAATGCATTTTAAAATAAAGCATCTTTTTCTTCCATTATCAGCTCTATCAATTATCAGCTCCAGCTTTAATCACCAGCATCTAGCACTTGCCACTATGTCAGGATCAGAACTACCAGTGTTTGTCCAGACCCCTTTAAAACCACCAATAGTGCAAGGTATCTGGCAGAGGTATCACCAGACTGTAGCGAACATTCACTGGAGGATTTTAAGTAAACCATGTATTTGAGAAGAACTAGAGAGTTTTGTTATTCAAAGCACTCAACTATTTCCATTTTAGTGCAAGTGGAATGGTAAAAAATACTGAGAAATATCTTATGTGTTTAGAGCTTTTTAATGCAAACATATCAACAGACAAACTTACACACTTTAAGAGCTAAGACCATGTCTCTATCCTAAAAGGGCCTTAAAGAAAAGTTAAGGACAACATCATAAAGAAGACTCATTTACTAAGAGAGCTACACCAAAAATGTGTGTTCCCTCAAAATAAGTTTTCCTCGGGACAGGTCAGGGATAAGACATAATCTGTAACCTGAGAGATGATCACTGTTTCCTAGCTTCAAAGAAAGGAAAACTATGTGAGCAAACAACCTCCCCCATGTGCACCACACAAACGTGATCACTGGGAAGGGTTTAATGGAATCAGCTTGTCAAAATGATGAAGCCGAAAAACCTTTTACAGATTGTGTCCATGACAAAAACTTTAGCATAATGTATATAGTGCAGAGTGGTTTTTGTCACGGCAAAAAGGAAGGAATATCATTAATTTAGACACTAAGTGTAAGGTTCTGCTGAAAATCTCCATGGGATAAATTGCAGGAATACAGCCTTGACCAGACAAATGGAGCCAGACAAGTCCCAGTTCTTTTTAGAAGTTATCCAAAGTGACATTGAGTTTTTCAAGTCTGTCATCTTCGGTAGATGATAAGAAAAGGGTTGGGCTGTTTTCTTCAGATCTACAAGCATCTGGCTACAGTCTTGCTGGGGCATATACATGATTGGAATCGAAAATGAGCTCTTTTAAAAGTGCTTCTTAAAGGCACCCTATTCATACACAGTACTTTCTCCCCAAATCTTTTATGGGAAAAAAGCTCATTACGGTCACACAGACAAATGCTGTATAATCTTTCACCCTGTCCACTAGCAACGTGTTCAATCCAATTTATAGCACTTCCCGCTATTCTACTTCTGGACTCCCCACACAGCTCTCCTAAATGCATACCCATCCTGACCCACTGCTCCCCACCTGCTGCTCTTTCAATTTCAGGCTTCCCTGGAGCACTGACTGCCATTCATGCCTAATAGCAAGGTGGAGCAACTTGATTATACAACTCTGAAAAGTGAAATTTCTGAGCCTTTTTTAGACACAGAAACACCATAATTAAGACACATATTACTGTATGTTGGAATGCTCTGGATAGGAATGAGAATGGCCTTCACTTCAGGAAATGTCATTTTGTACCCATGACAATATATATTCATCTGAAAAACAAAACTTTCTGATTGAAGTTCCTTTAAACTCTTTCTCAGCTTGCTGACAGATCTATCTTTTCTCTTTGCATCCATGTCAGCACTAAGGCTGAAAACTAAGGTCTGGCAATTATTAGAGAGAAATTTTCAAGGATTCATTTACCTGGCAAATTCATACCCCTATCTGCCTTTGGAAGGTCCACCTGTAGATTGCAATTTTCTTCAAATAAAACCTATTTTTTTATCTACGTTGGGCAATGCTGCTCACTAAGCACACACAATCTGCTGCAAGTACTTGACATTTGGAGCATAGATGGCATCAAGCAGTGCAATGGACCGGGTCACACAACTGATGTACAGCACTGTTTTGCATCCTGACAGCATTAATGTTAAACTGCGAGCCCTCAAACCACATACTCAAGCTCATGCTTAAATTCAAATGTATGAATGAAATGGGATTCAAGGATATAATTAAAATTCAACCTTTACTTCAGGATCCACTTAACAGAAATGGACTTATGCATGTGTTTAAATGGTCTGCCTTGTAAAGACATTTATTGAGCTGAAGTAAGAATTGAGAAGAAGAGATGAAGACATCATTGTGAGTTTGGCATACTCAGGATTAGAGAGGGAGAAAATGCTACTATGAAATTATAAAAGATGGTGACTTTTAGAAGACAAAAGCATTTCTGATATAATTCTAGATTTACTCATACTTTATAGCTTCCTGGTTAGAAGCGCAGTTCGATTTTCTCTCACTATTTTTCCTTAAGCTAGTCCATCACCACTTGGAGAAGGTCAAGCCAACTCCTGGGCTGATTCCTTTTCCTGCACAAGGGAAGTGAGAAGCTTGTGCAAAAAGCCATCTCTCACAGCACTCACCACTCACAGGGTGAGTAGGAAAGTAAGCTGATAGTTCCCTACCTGAAAATGTACGAACACCTGATTTTTCAAGCCTGCCTGCTTGAATGTTTGGGCAAAGCAAACACACAAAGGGTGTGACTGGAGCCAGAGCAAACTCATTTGGAAAAGTAAGCGAATACTCCTGGACTTTTTGCCTGTGCATGCATTAATGTCCACACGGTCGTTCTTTTATTAGGTATATAAGTGGCCTTTCTAGTTGACACTGAGAACCAGAGCATCACTCTCATCCCAAGGAGATATGCACATCTGTCAGCTTCCCTCATTTGTCAATATGCCTGTGCACAGGGCAGGAGCAGGGGTGAATGAGAAGGGCTGAGCCGGACTGACAATAGGGCTTGCATCAGAGGTAGTCTCTCTGAAGTGCAGACATTTTACAAGCCTTTCTCCCTGAAGGAATTAGGATTAGACTTCAAAGCTGCAGAACAAAACAGAGTCATACAGGCACACAATTATTGGACTAAGTCCATGGACAATGATACCAAGGGGTTTAACGTTCAGGAGATCTTTTCAGGCTATTGTAGTAAGTATCCTTTCTGCTCTGAGAGCTCTCCTGCCAGAGAAAGCCTCCAAGCCCTCTGGTAGCCGCTGCACTGGCTGGCATGACAGCACTGCATGTCCCCAGCCTCACCGGTGGTATTGTATTCCCACTGGAAAGATTCAGTATGCATCTTTCATGTTTATTAATAAAGGAAAGGATTACAAGGTACTAAGAGTATCAGACTTAACCCCACCAGTTCCTCTTTCACCCCAATTCTCTTCTTCCAAGCTGCACATTACATCAACTCTAAATTAATTTATCTCAGGTAAACAGCACAGAAATATTATAAACAGAATCAACTCCTCTTCAACTTGCAACACTTTTTTTTCTTTTACATTCTTTACAAATAGAAGTGGGAAAAAATAATATATGTATGTAACGGCAAATGTTCTCTCACTATTTTTCTTTTTTCTGGTTTTTAAACTGTTTTTATCTTATATAAACAGTGGTGATGGAACTATAAACACCATTATTCCACCTCCATGTTAATACTCTTATTATCTTGCATAAACAGAAGTGAACGAATATGTACATGACACCAATCAATCCTTAGGAAAAAAAAAAGGAGTGAGAAGTTTTTATCTTTTATAAACAGCGGAGGAAGAACTTAATGAATTCAAAATGTAGTTTTCCTGTTTATATTATTATCATCCGAAAGTAGAAACCAAATGATGTATATTCAACATCGTACAAGCAGCCAGTTATGAAATACTTTCTGCTGACTTCAAGGGTAAATGCAGCTCCAGTGAAATCTGCAGGTCCGAGGGGTTTGAAAATTGGTGGTCTGACTTGAACCACAGAGCAGGGAACGTGCTGTCTTCTCCTATGATGCTTTTCCAAAGTTCTTCAGCCCCTTCCTTGAAAGGCCACCCAAGACAAAAACAGGATAGCTCAGTCTCTATGATGAACCCTTAGCACTTGGTCTTTCTGGTGAGATTGCCAGATATAGAGAGGTAATTAATACAGATGGGTTTTGTATAATGTGGACACCTGCCACTAGAAACTGGGCTCAAACCCCTAAGTCATTTCACAGAGGCCACCCAACAGCTGTTCGACAGTAATGACTTTGGGGCATGATTGACCCAGGTCAGACTTAAACATCTAACTTCAAGCTGATAGGCTCCATATGTCAGTACTAATCCCCATAACCGCCCACGCCTTCTGCTTTCTTATTTTTGTGTGTGCTTTTTTCTGGCTGGTCTTCTAAAGCCCATCTCCAAGCCTGAAAGATTCTTCCCTCTACCTCATACATAAGCCTTAACCAGGATGAAGTGTAGTCGCAAAATTTCCCCCTTTAACACAGTTTTATGTAGTGTATCCTCCCTTCCTTTGCTTTAGTCATGCAGAGTCTACCTCTTTCTCATCCTAAATCATCAGCAATGGCAGCTGGGTTTCCCACAAAGGATGAGTGGAGGAAATTTTTTTCTTTTTCCTAGGGCCTGTCCCTTTTCAGAAAAGGGGCTGCTCTTTGGGTTGATGATGCTCTGCTGTTGACCTTTGCAAAAGCAGCATGCATTTTGTTTCAGCCAGTCTGGCCATCAACACGAGCTGGGGTTTCTTACACGGCTAGGTGCAACTGGCAGACCAGGTGGTCAGCCTTGCACTTCTTTCAAAAGCATTTGCTCTGAGGTTCCAAGACTAAACATAACTTTAATATGTATCCTGCTTTCCCATCCCTAGCAAAGCCGGGATCTGTGCACACAAAGAGAAGATCACTTGAAAACATAGGACCCACTTCTATTGCACAGATTTTAACACAATGCATGGTCTGAACCACCTGCTAGAGGGCAAAAATCTCTTCTATGGCTGACTGTATGTACTAAGAAGATCATGAAGAAAAACTTCCGTAAGAAAATACAGAAAATTCGGGATATTTAGGCCCATCAGGGAATGCAGATCCCCCCTGCTCTAGGAACTAGATGAAATAGTTTTGCTTGGTGGCAATGTGCATTGCTGCACCTCAGACTGCAAGAAAAAAAATGCTTAAAATTATAATAGCTCAGGTAATCACGATGCACTGATCATGAATATAGAAACATTGCTGTTCTGCCTTGTTTCCTTCCTTTCTTTTCCTTGTATTCCACTTATTTTCTATATTTGTACATACTCTGAGACCCACTTAGTGACCCGTCTGCTAGCTATTAGAGAAGATCCCTGAGATCCACAGTTCTGGTCAGCAGGATCTGTGTCTGAATTTTCCCTCCTCACAAGCATGTTAAGTCTACATTTTGCAGCCTCTGTCTAAAAAGACTTTTTCAAGCACCAAATTAAACACACAGAGAGAAGTGAGGCCTTTCAGAGGAGGGTAGCCAGAAATAGAAGAAAAAACCCCATATTTCACCATTTGTTTTGAAAACACCAAAAATGATTAAAACATATTATAAATGAAACCAAACTAAGAAAAAAACATATCTTACCATATGAACAAATTCCCTGCCAAGTTCCATTTTTAAATCAAAGCCATTTTAGGCTCATATGTCGAAGAAGAGAGTCTTAAACTAACAAACTTATGTAATGGATTTTAAAAATCTGCACAGACGTGCTTAACTGAAATTGCCAAATCTGTTCGGACTACATGAGGAGAGAGGAGGAGGAAAGAAAGAGAAGGATGTAAAAAGGTTTGGGATTCATCTGCGCAACTGCCCCCAAGTTGAGACTCCCTTTGAAGTTGGTTCCAGCTTTCAAGTAGCCAAGAATGATGACTCACTCCAGTTCGGTTTCTCCCCCTGCCCTCTTTCAGTAGACCTCAATATTTGGGACAAATACAAATGGGCTTCCTTACCCAAAATAAAAATCATGAACTCACATGTAGATAGCAAAGGGAGAGAAAAGGGAAAGAGGTGAGTGAGTGAGAAGTAAAATACAAATCCACAAAGATGCTCAAACAAGAAGTAACAAAGGTTAGGGAGCTTTTGGGGTTGGCAGAAAAATGTAGACTGTAAACCAGGACAGAGATGAATTGAGTGGTAAGCAAAACTGTTAAGTAGCATGAACAGAAAAATGTGAATGACAATTAAATACTTGTATATCTAATCCATATTTTGGATAGTTCTTTTCACCTAAGAAATATCAGGTTTTGCTTTAATGAAGAGGCTATCATTGCATTCTTCTAGGCAAGTATAAGAAAATATAAATGGTAAGAGAAAGGATTATTCAGCCTCTTGTGTAGCAACTGAAAATGCAAAATCACAGTTCTCATCCTGTCAAGCAAGGACTCCCTGCTTCAAGCACTAAACATCTTCTTTCCCCCTGAAAACTATCCTGATACTCCAATCCCATGCAACAACAGTTACACAATCTCTGTGATCTTCCCTCTGTGAAGAATTGAGATGTCAGACCTGCCTTGTACCTATCCCTTTGAAATTCTCCAAAGGCTGAGTGGAACACTCTCTGGTTTACTCAAAGGTGCACCTGCTTCTCTCTTCATGCCAGAATTTGGGTGGCCAGGAAGGCCTGCTCACCCTCTCTCAGACTGTCCAAGGGACCTTCCAAGTCTTCCTAAAAGTCATTTGCATTCCTTCATCTGACATCTGCCAAGGTCAACTACTTGCAGGCCTCCTTCTTTCCCCTTCAACAGATTCCCCAACTAAATTTTGTTCCTTTAGGATTTCAGCGTTAGCAATAACAACAGAATTACATCTACATCGACGACTGCAGAGCCTTGCTTCCCTGGCACATTTCTGAGCTTGCTTTCCAGTGTTCAGACAAGACTGTGTCCAGATCCAGGCTTAAAAAGCCCTTCAAAGTTCACAGCTCGTGAGGGGGTTCAGGGGCAGTATCCTGATTTAAGCCTCTCTCTGTACTAATCTGACAAGAATGCTGTGACGATCAAAGGGTAAAGAGTTATAATTGCTTGGTATCATAATCATAGGAGAGCAAAGGGAGTTCTGCTACTTTTTAAAAATTAAAAACGTGTTCAAGAATGCTTCTCTGTTAAATTTACACAGGAAAATAATCTCAGCTCATAATGGTGAACAATGACTTAACAGGAAAAATAAATCATAGCCAGAAGGCAAGTCCCAGGATTGTGCAGTCACTAGAAGATATAAAATATATGAAAAGTTACAATAGGGCCACAATAAAATATCCACATTTGGTGGCCTAAATCACTCGCTCTGTTAACTCCTGTACAACCCAGACATCTGCAGATGTTTCTTCCAGTCACATTTCTGCAACCACAAGGCCTAAGAAACACACAGTAAGTGATGCATTCTCTACTCTACCCCCTTCCATGAAGAGCATGGGTGTAACCAAGGGAGAATTCACCTGACTGGGACGATGGAGTGCAGAAATCACCTCGGGAATATCTCATTACAATGGGATTTGCAAACGGCATACACAGACACGCAGCACTCTTCTTTAGATTCCTTGTTTGGATTAAGATCCCTTCATGTGAGGCACTGGAGATTTGGATTCCAGGGAGCCTGTCTCTCCCAACGGCACAGAACCACTGCCACTTGCTGCCAAGCATGCAAAGGACATGATGTTTCTCATTTCCCCAAAAGAAAAGGCTGGATCAGGAGTTTCTTGGAAGGTCCCAACAGTAAGTGGCCATCAGCTCAGACTGAGGAATGTCTAATCTGAGTTTAAGTATTGCTTTGTGCCCATAGCTTTAACCCAGGAATTAACAAGCGATACTAAGGTTGGACTTGATGATCTTGGAGGTCTTTTCCTACCTTAATGATCCTGTGATATGTCTTCATCATCATCCCAAAAGGGAGGAGTTGTACCAGATGAGTCTGGTCACTGATCCTGACCAAATCTTGAAAACAGACTGGGAATCCCTAGGGCAAGTGGTAGTGAAACAAAACTCCCGTGCTAAATCAACCCATTCTCACAGCTTTCCACAGCAGGAAACACATGCTTTGGTAAGTCATTATTTCCTTCCCTAACCTATAAACACCATGCTTCAGATTAAGCACCCCTGGGATTTGTTCAATACCAAAAGAAGATGGACATTTGAGCTATACTATACAACAAAATACCAGCAGGGCAAGAGGCTGAAATACACCTTCATTTACACTTCCAGTTGTATAGTTGTATGAAATCTTCTATGTTGTATATGTAGAGGATGACTTTTATTTAAGAGGTCTTAGATGACTGATATTAGAAGGCCCTAATGCTCTTGATTTTTACCAGCTTCCAAGAAAGTTATGAGTGCTCAGCACCATATCACAATGATACGGAAAGCACCATGCATATTCGGATCCTCAAAATGTTAGTAAAAAAAAAAAAATTGACATTTTTTTAAAAATAAATGAAATAATAACAATAAACCAAAAGTACAGCTCCCTCACCTTTTCTGCATGTGTAGAAGTGTCTCTCTGGGTAGAAGACCAAGGCTATGTTAGGAAGAGAAGTAATTTCTAGCCATGGTAATGTAAAAATAAAAAAAATATATTCTGATCAAGGGAGTGATCAGGCCCCAGATATGGGAAAGCTGTGACTCAAATCTGTAAATTCTTCTGAAAATATGATGGCTTGCAATAGAATGTGCAAGCCCTTACTTACGATCAGCTCTTTAAAAAGAAATAGAGAAGGAAGGATGTTCTAGGGGTTAGTGAGGCTTTGCAGAATTATCACAAAATTTCACCAACCCTGTGATGAATAGCTGCTCCAGAGCAGTTAGACTGACAGAGCTACCTGGCATCGTTGGTCTGATAGGTCAGTGATGAGCAACAGCAGGAAGAGAAGGTCTTTTAAGCCCTCCATCCTGCCAACATCCTGCCAAACCCCAAACTCCCTACATTCCTGCACCCTAGAGAAAACTGAGATTATGCAAGAACTGTTTAGAACAAACTGCTAAGAAACAAGAACACCTGGGTAGCATTCTCTCAATCAGGGTGACTCATAGTGAATCACAGGGCAAGTAAGTTTGTGTGAACACTTCTCACCAGTTGGAGGAGAACTTGGTTTTCTCAGGGCTGAAAAAGTATGAAAAAGTATAGCAGGAGACAATTAAAATGCACCACCACACTACAGCAACACTTTGTTCTTTTAATGGGCCCATTCCTTCAACAGATGTTTGAGCAGTGGGTTGCAGCCTGCTATAGCTGAACCCACAGAAAATGGACATGTGCATTGTTCAGTTTTTGGAAAGTACTCTGTGGCCTTTTAGAGTTGCAGTACAAATGCAAGCCATACCTGATCCCAACTCCCAGGAATGATTAAGAGCCAGTGCCAACATCTATTCCAATTCTGATTTACAGCTCTTGTCAGTATAAATACAACTGTCCTTTTCTGTCATGGGGAAGGGTGAACTGCCTAACAAAAAAATGCAAACCAGCCTGATCTTTTACCCAGAACACTGCTGAGTAACTAATCCTTTAACCATGACAGTTTGGGAGGGAACAACAAAGGCAACAGGCATTTTCTTCTGGGAAATGTTGCATATTTGGACTCTGAATCTTCTTCAAACTTTAAAAATGCTGATGGAATTTATGAGCTCTTTATTACTAAATACATATAATGAACTTTTGAAAAGACTTTGTTTAGACATACAATGCATTTTGTTAGACTTATGACGCTAAGGGACAAAAAGTATCCTGTTCAACACAGTTCGTAAATAACTTATAGTCCATTTTTGAAAATATAAACATTCAAAAGAATTCCTACCATTTTGCATACTTAGCTAAACTGATCTTCCTGAATTCCAGCCATAAGTACTCAGACAAAGGTGAAATGGACAGAAAACAGATGAAGAGTCTGGAGCTATCTTCAGAAGAACTGGTCCCATCAGTCAGCTTTGCCTTGGATTTCAAGAAGCCAGCATTAAATGAGGGATTTAATTCTCTGCTTTGATACTCACTCCATTGTATGATTTAGTCAGTTTTTGCCTCAGTTTTCCCTTGGCACTAGGGAATAAATTCAGTTGTAAGGTAAACTGTTGCTTTAAAATGACAATATGTGACTGTCACAAGAAAAAGACCTGGATCCCTGCAACACAGTTTGAAGAGGGCAGAAGACCCAAATTCCATCAGCTCTAAGATAGTCAATATCTGAGATACTGAGAGCCTTAGCATAAACGTTGTGCTTCGAGTGGGCTTTCTTGCAAGTTCTGTTCATATTTCTGAGAACCAGGAACTCTTTGAAAAAGGAAAACCAGAGAAAAAAAGGGCTCTAAAGGGAGCTTAAAGAAATCTTGTTTGCTGCAGCTCTCCTGCTGGCCATTGTAGTTTAAATGTTTTCAGACAAACCTTTAAAAATACTTGTACATTGTGGATGTCCTCAGGATCTTTTGTCCTTTTTGTATCTAATAGCAAGACAGATATACTGCAATAGGTACAGAACACCAGATCAGCATTCTTGCTGAGCAGATGGAGCACAGATGGAGGATGCACCTGACCTCAATGCTAGAACAAAAAGAATTGGTATGACTTAGAATCAGTCCTAGGCATTGCGATGTCAAATGTTGCTGCCATCCAGCTCTCTAATCACCACTGCTACAATGCTGCCTGAAATGCTCACGAAGCAGATTTTGAAGTGCTAAGGCTCAAAATTCAAGGCAATAAAACAAATCATAAGTGGTTATGCTTTTTTTTTAAAAAATGTTTGGTAATAAACTGGTACAGTTCAGGAGTTGTTGCTTCAAAAGAATGTCAGATGTTTTTAGAGTTGGGATAGAGCTTGAGCAGCTTGGGCAGGTAAGTTTGCTTACCACACCAGTGCAAGGTATGAGTCAAAATGAACCATGAGTCAAAATATACTTGGCTTTTCTGTCCACCTGAAGTGAATCTCTTCCTTATTAACCCTAGTGCCACAAAAGAAGCTGTAGAGCCAGAGAAATCTGTGCTTTCTTACTCCTCTCCTCTCCTCTCCTCTCCTCTCA
>VXBQ01008419.1:47451-198935 GCA_013400175.1 Phainopepla nitens
TCCTCTCCTCTCCTCTCCCTCCTTCTCCTGCAAATGGCCCCAGACTCTGGGCACATTCTCTTCAACCTTTTTAGGTACTTGTATAGTCCACATTTCTCCATTTTGGCAACAATTATTTTTAAGTTCCCTTTAGAGGAATTAAATTAGAGACATGAATGTACAGGTGGGAAATGGTGGCACAGTAAAACTAAGCCTGAGGTTTGCAATAGTATTTGGATTCCTATTTCCTAGGAATTCAAACTAACTTTATCATTCACTTTATCTGCTAAGAAGAGTAGAAGCTCAATTACCTGAATATCATGCAAAACCACTAATAAATATCTGGCCAGTAAAAGGCTCAAATTATGTAGGTATTTTTCACTGGAATAAACAGGCTATAAAGGAAACAACCCAACTTAAGAAAAATGGAAGTTATTCTGTATCCTAAACCAAAACAAAAATTACTGAACTTGAAGCTTTAAGCGGTGCTTGGACTCCAATCTGCATATTCTGAAGTGCAAGCACAGGCCTCAGTGTCATTTCCACTATCACTTTCTTGTTTTCCTCTCTCTGCACCACATACCATACGATGGAACATATCATGAAACTGAGTATCATCTGGGTGCATACAACTAGGCAACTTGAGATTTTTCCAATAGAACATATGGCCATTGGAAGATGCAGATTTATCAAAAGTGAGGCACTGAAAACACAACAATTTCAACGAAATTTTGTTTAGGGAAAAAAAAAAATGAATGATCTGCTACAATCAAGTCAATATTGCATCTCAATGTTGCCCCTTCTAGACGGTTTTTTATTCAGATGAAATTGCACAATAGAAATTCAAAATAAAAGTAGAAGTCAGAACAAATGTAGGAAGTTTGTAATGGACTATCAATTAATTTTTTGGAGCAAAACCAGGGGCACTTATGCCAGAAAAGGAAGAAAACACACACCAACCCTTCCTCCCCCTGAACCAACCCACAGAATCCTACAGTGCTCTGAAAACCTGAAAATGAATTCTCTCTGTTCACCTCTCGTTCTGTGCATATGCTAAAATAAATAAAAATCCGGTCAGCTTTGTTATGCAAATGAGAGTGGGATACTTGGAGACAGGTCTGTATTTCCTAAATGCCAGGGAGTTGCAATGTTTCAGACCATCTTGGGAGTGGCAAGTGGAGGAAATAGCAGGGAGGAAATACTGTGGCTTACAGGATCTGCTGCCTAAATGCTACAAACATAAACTGAAGCACTATCAGTGAAGTCTGTTGAAGTCCAAGAGCTACAATGATTTCTGCAGTGGCTGAAATTTCAGTGCGTCTGTGGGCTGGGACGACAAGGTGCCTTGCAGAAGGCGATAAATGGGCAGAGGTTGCACAGTCCCTCTGACCTTTTACCTGACACTACAAGACTGGGTCTGCAAAAATAGTCTTGTCTGAAGCATGCAATCAGGGTATGAGACTTTGCCTCCTGATGCAGATTTCAGCAAGGCCCAGGCGGTGATGTGCTGCTGTGGGTCAGGGCCAGCTGGGTCTGCGCTTCCCCAAGCACCGCTGCTGAGCCCATGGCTCTATGCAGAGTTAGCGCAATCAAGGTAAGTATTTCCAAGCATGGAAGCTTGGATGGCAAATCCCGTACAGCAATATAACCTGAGGTTAAACTCCCCTAGCCAACTCTCAAATCTCCACCCTGATAATGGGCTAAGCCTCCAGCCCTGCATTTGTCTGATCAGTATGGCTCTTGGAGAAGAAACATTGCATTCTGCTCTGACTCCATGGGGGACAGAAACACCATTCCCACAGCAATCAGAAAATGAGAGACATATGAGGACATAGTTCAGGCCTGAGAAAACCTTACCCTAATTGCTGATTACTAAAGTACCATAATGTGCTAGAGAAGAAAGGATTCCTGAGAACATCAGGATAGGACATTAGCAGATTAATATTAATCTCTAGAGTTCCAGATTCATTTCCTGTCCATGCTAATGTCCTTTTGATTACTGCAGAAAACAATCACACAAAAAAGTTCAATTACAAACATGAGAAGAGACTTAAAATATTAACATTTTTGAAGCTTTCAACCAAATATGTGTAATTAAATGAAAACCTAGTCTAATGCAATGTTAAAGTTGAAATTTTAATTGTGCAAAGGTCATGGAGTTTAGCATCAAAGTTCATCAGTACATTTAATCATACTGGGCCAAATTCTGCTCTCACTTACACTGGCATAAACTGATGATAAAGGTTGCTACATTTTCATGCTACATCAGTGTGCATAAAAGTGAGAACTTCCTCATGTGCATGCAACACACAAAGCATTACATGTGTACTAAAAGGCACATTGTAGACATGAGACAAAGCACAGTCGAATTTAATTACATTGTCTACGCAAAGGTTCAATGAATACAAAAAAAGAAAAAAATCCAAAGCACTGCCTTTTCAATTGCACAAGAGTTTACCACTTGTCAAATTATTGCACATTGTCCAGGACAGCATGATGAAAAATTGTATCCCATGCCGGCAAGACAGCAGAAGTATATTCAGTATACTGTTGCACAAGCAATATCTGAATCTTCACACTGAGTTAGCATCATTGCACAACTAAAGGCCTATATTCAAAAGATGGCCTCATTTTTTCTATTTACCCTTGCACTGTGCAGTCAGACTTGCATATGCAGTGCCAGCTATCCACCAGAACCACAAGGGACTGAGCTGTTGTTTCCCCGCAGACAACAACGTGCTGAACTCCAAAAGCTTTTGCACCCATAAATAGTCCTGTTTGTGATCTCAGTGCAGCAAACAAGTGTGCTTGCCTGCACAAAACTGCATGTGAACAAACCTTGCTTGAAGCGCATCTAAAAATCTGGTATAAAACATCCTCATTCTCTTTTAAAAGACAACATAATTTAAAACAGGAGAAAACAGAATAATAATGTGCTTTATTGGAATAAGTAGGTCATCAAAAAATAAATGCGCCTACGTTTATTGGAATGTCTAGTCCTCATAAATGGCTTAATGGATTTTTTTCAACCTTACTGAAACATTATTCACCTCTGAGCTTAGAACAAGCTTGAGAAATTTCAGCCAAAAAGGTAATTGTTTCAGAAAGTTATAAACCACCAAAGATAGGGGGCTTGCAATAAAAGTGCTGTCTCAACCATAACTACAATAAATACAGCTAATGAATAAATGTGGTCTGGCAAGAACAAATAAAATATGAAAAGTCTAATGTGGCCTGCACAAAATGCAGGAAGGTAATTGACTGAGTAAATGCCAAATGAAGGATGACCCTGTCTTCTGAAGAATTCATCTCAGTGCATGATTCAGGGAAGGACCTCAGAACCCAAAAGCAAGACAGCTACATTTTGAAGTGAAAGAAAACCTCTCCTCATTTATTAACAGCAGTTGTCTCCAAAGCCTGCAAGCAATAATGACGCATCAAAGATCACATACTAGAACTCCCTGCACTGGTTATGTCTAGCTGAAACACTGACAAGACCCTACCTCCTTTCTCTTCCACAGCTTCCTGTGCTCAAACAGTACCAATCAGCACAAATACCCAGATACTCTTTCCAGATGCAGCTCCTTCTGTGGCAACCCTCAAACCCAACTCCTGTCTTAGTCATCTTGGGTATCTGCAGTACCATTATGTGTACACATCACATCCTTGTGCTCTAGAACTGTCTACAGACAGTCCGTACAGACAGACAGACAGACAGACTCAGACACTGCTTTCCAACAACTTTATCATCTTACGACGCAGTCACAAGTGTCTGGTTATACACATGCATGTGTAGTATCAAAATTCCCATAAGGGTACAATTATTTTAAATTGAATTTCAGCTTCCACTGTAAACAACCAGAACGTGTGCATTCCCTAGTGCCACCTAGATACCACCAAAATTTTCCTCCACCAATACTTCTTGAAAAATATAGTGTAGAAATCTTGGGTGAAAAGCTAATCTTACATCACTTGGATTCAAGATATGCAGACAGAAAATTAGAAGAAAAGCTTCAGTATGACCATCGATTCTGCCTTGAAATCAAGCCACATCCATACTTCAGCCCGACCTTTTTTTGGTTCAGCTGTGGAATGTAGTATTTCAATTAAAACATCGTTCTCCTCGTCCTAAGGCGTCATTTGAGGAGGATTTGGCAACTGAAAGAGGTGTTGTTTATTCCTCAGCTGGCTGGATATTATAAACTTCTCCACCAAAATAAACTAACAAAATCAAACAAATTCCCAACTGTGATAAACTATAACAAGTTGCTCAACTTGTGAAATTGCGAGTGAAAAGGAATTAGAATTCCATTTCACAGCTGATATTTATACCTTCCAGGTAGGGAAGTCAAGGAAGAGTTTGAATGAGGAAAAGATGGTGGAGTCCTTGCATTATCTCAACCTTTACAAGAAAGATGCTGTTAAGGATGTTGGACCATCATTTCTTTAGACAATTCTGCTGAACTTCCTATACTGCAGAAAAAGGAAAGTACATAATATAACCCTCAACTGCCTTAATGAGCGTTGCACTAGCAAACTAGTGCACAGTTATTTAAATATTAAAGCCTTAGTTAAGTCAAGGTCTTCCTCAAATCCTACATGTAAGCAGCCTTTTGCGGGTGTTTTACCAGCTAAAATCCCACAAATGTCTCATTCTGTAATTCACTCTACCATACACTTTGTATAGAACACCATCTTCATCTCTGAAAAAAGTGCATTGGCAGTTGTCAGAGAACTAAACTAACTTTGTCCATAGAGTCTAGGAAGAAATGGAATTCAGTGCTTGTCCTGCAAACGTACTTTTCAATTAAAAGGTTCCCAAAACCTATTTCTTGCTATTTTTAGGAGATCTGAATTGCCATTAATCTGATTTGTGGCACTGTGAATTTGGTGGGAATTTCTCTATTAACCCAACATTTATATGTGGTCCTTCTGGAAAATATCAGTAAATAAAAAAAATATATATGAAATCATAGCATGTTATTTAATCTTTTAACTATTTCTTATAGCATGTCATCTAAAGCACTTCCAAAACACTTTCCAAATCATGAAAAATCCCAAATTCTTGCAAAATGTCAAGAATGTTGAATTCCTCCTTGTCTAACTGCCAGTATTCTACTGCTATTTGACAGAGCTACTTTGCTGGAAAATCTCTGTATTTTTGTTTCAGTCACTAGAGTAAGGGTATCTACAATCTACGGCTTTGTAATTTTTAGATTCAGGTTTGTCTCAGGGTTTTGTTTAGATATTTTGCAATTCAAAAACCCCAAAGAACGAGACCTGTTAGAAGGAGTGACATTTCCATTTGATTTGGTTGAAAAACCTGTCTTTGAAACTTTAGAACATCAACACCCCTATAGAACATCCACACAGAAGGATAAAGCTCTTACTTTCATGAATTATCACAAACAAAGGGCTGGATATTTTGCAAGTATAACTTAGCATGTTTCAACCAAGATCTAAATTATCATACTGATTTTACAACATCTAAAAATGTGGCCAGACATTCTTTTGGCTAGTCGATATGCTATTTCAACAGCTTGGTGTTCTATCATTTCCTTCTTGCTTGATACTTAGAGCCATCTTTTCTCTATCAGTGTCACTAAATGTACCATTTGGAAGCACGTAATAGTCAAAACACAGCATAAAGGAGAGCTTTTCTCTCTGCCTGGACTGGTGACGTAGGTATCTTCTTTTGAGAGGCTGTTTATCAAGCCAAGCTATGCTGACTGTTGAATGGCTCAAGCTCACATTGCAGCTGATTTGTCTGCTCAGTATTTCAGTGTGAACGTGAAGCCCAAAGCAAGCCTGCCATTCTTCATTCTTCAATGACAACACTGTGGCTTTCAGTGCAATGATTACACAGGCTTTCACTACTCTTTGCAAAGTTGGTTCAAATTTCTTATTTTTCTACTTCCCTCTTATTTATGCTCTCTTCTCAATACTTTTGGGCTTCTTGGTACTTTAAAAGAAGCAGGCCATATCACATCCTCACATGCTTCATACAGGAGAAGCTTAGAGGGCACTCACAACTGGGGTGGGTGAGCTGGCAAGCCTCGGAGGTGGCAACGAAGATGTTTAGAGAAATTTTTATAATCAAACATTACAGCAGGCAGTGACCAGAATTTTAAAAGGCGCCCAGTGCCAAAGGAATTACCCTAACGTGCTAATGTACTCTTGAAAATACCTTCAGGCAACCAGTGACACCTTTAAACATCTAAATGCTTTTCATAATCTGGCATCCAACAATTAGATCCCTCCATTGCAGAGTTCCTGGAGATGGGAAAAGTGACAACAGTATGCATGTGTTGCCAAATGCAACACACAAAACCCTGCTTTAAGGGCTGACATGTATCTCTCATCCTGAATATCAAGGTATGATCCAGAGAGGCTACACTGTCCATCATGCAGCAATCCACTGTCTGGTTCTAGGTACCAGATGATCCCTGCATGCTACAGAAATAACTGCAATCTATTTCTTTTCTCTATGAAGTGAGGGTGTTTGTGAGGCTCCAGACATTATTTGCCCAAGGCAAAATTTCCATTTACTTCACGGATTCAGAAAGTATTGTTCGTTTACTTTAGTATTGTTCATTTGCTTTATTATAAGCATTTGTTCCAGTTTCAAAATACAGCAAATCTAGGAATTAAGAAATATGCCTAGTCAGTCAGATGTCTGGGTGTCACCAAAAATTGGGATGGCAGACCATTCTGAATCCCTGTTTTACAGGTAAAATCACTGTTCAGGAAATTGTTTCCTTTAGCAAATGATGTTTGCAATTCAAAAGATCAAGCAAAAAATAAAACAAAAAAAGGAACAAAGCCCAAAAACAATTATTAGTTCAGATAAGCAAATGGTTAAACCCAGTCAGAATCTGGGGTTGCTCTCCAGTTGAATTTGATTTTGCTCTCTAAAAAAGAGCACCAAGCTCTTCTCTTACAGAGAGCTAAATACCAGCAATTCCTGAAGCATTATGAGCATGAAGAAAGGATTCAGGAGAGCTTTCTTCTCTGAACCTCTTTATTTATCTGGCTGGGATCAGGTATAACACTGTCACCAGCACTTGCTCGGCTCAAAAGTCCTGGGTGCGTTGTGCCCACTGGCATCTCCAGACTCCCAAGGGGGATGACTGTCTGTTGAAGAGCAGTGCCAGCCTCCTCCTATTCCCCCATTCCTGCTGGCACCCTGAGGCAAGCATCTGGGAGTGTACGCTGCCCCTCTCTGAAGCAGGTGCAAAGAATGGTAGTCAGCGTGTTTGCTCCCCATGAGCCTGCTGCAGGCAGACAGAAAAGCCTGGAAATCCCTCCAGTAACCCTCCCGGGGGAGAATGAGAATTTAGCCAAGTGCACTTAAGACCAAAATTGTTGCAGAAAGGAGACACATACACTTGTTAAAATCCGTCTGTAACATTCCCTCCCATCCTCCCCTAACTGTGGGCCGATCTGGATTTCTAAAGAGTATAATTATGTCTTGCACAATGATTATGAGCTTTGGGAGCTCTCAGAGAAAATTTCCTCCCTGCACATGTGGCCATTGGCTGACATACCAAACACATATCACTCTATTTTTTCTGTTTTTTTTAACTCTGCATTTTTCTGAGAGAAAGAGGTCAAAGAAAAAGGACAGACACCCAAGCCCAGGGCTAGGTTCTGCACTAACCTGATGTGTCCTGAAAGCCAAAGGGAAGAAGCATTAGAATGGCTTTTGTTTCCAAACACTCCTGTTCCTCTGTCTGCCTTCCCACTACCAACAGCAGGACATCTATCTAATTTATCTCTACATTACCAACATACCCTAAACCAAGGATTAGTGACAGATTCTTGATCTACTCCACTTATTTAATGTTTTCCTTTACAGCCGTATGAAATAGATTCTGTCTTCCCTAAGGCAGATGCTTGAAATTCACTGTAAGCCCATGCAGTGACATCAAGGTTTACAATCATTGTCAAGCTACCTGGAAGCTTTAAAAAAACCCCACTGACTGACAAAATGCTAACAGCAAAAATTACTATAATACACTATCCTCCTCTCTGAATGCACCACTGATGGGCTGGACATGAACTTTGTCAATGGGAGATGTCTTTGTACTGAGTACAATTAATGTTTTTATTAAAAAAAAAACTTTCCTGAATGAGAGAACACATTTTCCACTCATGTGAAAATGGCACCACTATTTATCACAAATGACACAACCAGTCAAGAAGAAAAAGAAATTATTTCACCTGCAAGCTGTGAAACTTTCAAGGCATGTAAAGAATAGCATCAGTCAGCTTGCATGGCTGAGGGTAATGGACATCATCTTTTTCCCATCCCAGTCACCATCTTTCCCATTTCCAAAGGGCTTCCAAAGATGAAAATGAACTTGACAATCATTCTGCAAGGCAAACTGATACTGATTCTTCCAGTCACTTTGTAATTCACTGCAGATGGCAAGAGTGAGATGTTGACTGGCTGGCAGGTAATGAGCCTCATTGTAGATAATAGTGACGGACGGGCAATCTCACCTGCTGACAAGGAGGCAACTCAACATGGGCACATGGCATTCATCCATGACTTCATGGAAAAGGATAACTGTGACAATGTACACAGGTTGTGAACTATCCTCCTCTGTTAATGTCAGCATGCAGCCACACTTAAGCCTTTCCAGTTCACATTTAAGTAGCATAGAATTGATCCTGATTGTCCATGAAAGTAGAACAGTCAGATTTGTGACCTAATGTTTACTCTTCTATAAGAAGAAACTTGATCTGTTTAAACATCTAGATATTCCCTCTTCCCAGGTAATGCCATTCATCACAGCTGTCAGTGCTTCTTTATAAGAGAAATGACCCTCAGGCATAGTATAAAACTCTGTGGAAGAACTATGCACACCTTTGCCAAAAGAACAAATAGCTCCTTTTTTTTTCCACTGGGCTTGTATACACTTTGTGAAAGGCCTACAAACACTGAATTACAAATCAGTATTTCCATTTCACTACCCCCATATAAAGCAACTCATATTAAGACCTACACACTGCCCTGTTTTTTTTTTAATCTCAGACATAAGGGTAGTGGATTTGGACAAGCTCAGCCATTTGATGAGATATACTTAAGCAGCTGGTTCCAAGGGAAAATCAGAGTAATTCAGAAATGCAACAGAATATAACAGAAAACCTCTAACTCTGTTTCTCCTCTCCTTATAACTTTATGAAGTAAAAATAAAAAAAAAAACAAACCGTACACTCAACCAAATACCACTGATGTCTTTTGTTTCACCAGGATATATTCCTCCTGAAGAAAGTGGGTATGGCTAATATTCATAAAAGATACATCTTAAAAATGCATTTTTTACATACATATATGTAAATATACACACATTTAAACATGGATATTGTTATTCCACAGAGAGAAACTTGGTCTGAGTTTTCCTTTTCTGAACTGAATATCCTTTCCCTCCTTCCCTGGTGAAAACTGATCATTTTTACGGTACTCTGGCTTCAAGACGTGATAAACGATCCCAGTGCTATGCAAGTTTCATCCAAAACCTGTCTCTTCATAGATTCACTCCACATATTCTTTCTACTTTAAAGACTCATGTGATCATCGCTTTGATCCATTCTCCCTCAGCTCTATTAGGGGCACCATCTCTTCAGGGCTTGCAGCTTATAAAAAGACCACCATATTTTGATATGCCTTTGATGTTGTCTTCCAAAGTATCTTTGATTTTTAAGTTCTGTTCAACTCTTTCACCATTAACCTTGATTTCACTTAGGAATTAACAGATCTATAGTTTTATTGGAAGGCTAATTTAGAAATTCTGTTTTCACTGGCACTATTTTTCCCCTCTTAGCTGGAAAGGTAGGTGAAACAGTACAAAGAAAATGACCAGTGCTTTAAAAAAACCAAAATAAATTATAGATAAGCTAATACCTTTCTTGAGTTTTGAGTTGTGCATTTCGAGCAAGTCTCTTACTGAATCATTAAGCTGTCAGCAAATGAAGTGCTTCTGCAGGATGATAATGAGCCACACAGACCCTCCATACGGCCACTGGTGACTGAGAGCTGTTACTAATGGATGACAACTCAGTAGGACTGTGGTCTCAGTCCTGTGCTTGAAGTCTGTCTCCTCCACACAGGACACTTGCATTTCTCCTTCTTTTGACACCAAAGATACTGAAACTGTTGAGGCCAAAGGAAGTAATAACAAAAGGAAGTAATAATTTGAAGTAAACTGAACAATAGAGCAGCAAAATACATTCTCAAGAGGAGAAACTGGCACTGTCTTTCAAGTTTCTTTAATAGACTTTCAATTTTTAGCTTATGATATATGAGATTTATTCCCCCTCCTCAGGCACCACTAAGTGTGACTGAAGATTCATTCTTGCTGGTATAAAGAGACAGATGAAGGGTAAAACCAGGTCAGCCATATACCCGTGCACACTCCACCCCCCCTCCCTGGATTTATTTATACCTAACTATATTCAGGTGACATTGAGATACATTTCAGGTTCTTGAAACAAAACAGCTTCTGTAGACGGAGCATTGTATCTCAATGTGCCTTCCCTTCATTTAAAACTATCCTGCTTTTCCTCCATGACAAAGTTTATTTCCTATTTTTCTGAGGAACAACTTAGTAGACTTTATCCTCTCTCCTCAGTTAAACAGAACTGCTTCTGCTGAAGACAAACACACAAAGTCCTCACAGCAGCTGGCATGGACAAACTCAAATCCTTTACAGTAACTGCATAGGGCCATCGCTGCAGCCTGTTGCCTTTGCTAAGGCACCGCCACACAGTTGAAGGGTTCCTTCCCAAGAGCACTCGTAACGCTGCCACGATTATCATTCTGGGCTAACACTCTAACACCTAACCCTTGGGACGCTTGGAGCTTCCGATAAGACGCTGCGATGAGAGAATCCAAATGCAGCTCATCAGATCCGTGCCCTCTCCAACGATCCTTCCTATCACTCATCGCACTTGCTGTCTCAAACATCTTTGGCACAGAAGCACAGCCTGGGCGCTACATGACCTGCTCAGAGCACTTCTCACCCTCCACTACTTAAGTATACAGTCTCACGTTGTAGCCAGAGAGTCCCAGCCCGGGCTCTCCGCGTAGCCCCACGGCCCGGCACAGCTCTGAGTGTATCACGCCTTTCCCGGAATCTTAGCCCTGCTGGAAAGCATTCAGCATCGAGAGGACCCATCTTTATGCTGATAACACTAAAATATAAAATAATGCCAACAGCTGGTGCTACAAATGGCTTTTAAAAACGATGTTCATTCACTAAAATTCCTCTTGCTACTTTTGACATGAAACACGCAGTCTCTAATTATTCTGATCAAGACGGTGAAATACAAAAACAAACTTTAATTGTGTTTAACAGATATTTAATCAGGACTCACTGAACTACAGATTAAAGCTGAAATTCATAAACCATAATTACCCAATTGTCGCAAGCTTTTTGGTCCACATTCTGCTTCCGTCTGGGCGTCTGGCACTTTGCCCCGAATTTCTTTTAGTGTCTTCTCAGTTTCATTGCTGTTCATGTTTTCCAGCAGAGATTTAGCACAGATTATAAAATATCTGTTCTTGGCAACTTTATTAGTTGTTTTTTCTTAAAAAGATTATATCCCACCTATCCCCATCCTGAATGAACAGGCATATACCGTGCGTTATTTCTTGTTATGAGCTGTCCTTCCCAACTGCCAGGGTAATCACTTGTCCTACACTGGTCCTGATTCCCTGATCATGGCCCTGCCACCAGAGTATCATCCGGCTATTGCTTTTAGTGTGCTATGCAACATGACTGTCATGAACTACTCCTTCCTTTCTCCAGAGACAGAACTGGGGGCAATATGGTTTCCTGTTTTGGTAAGGGCTTTTTTAATGCACTTGATGCTCTTTATTTATAGTTAAGAAGACGTGATAAAAGAAATACACTTCCCATGGGAAGTAGGGGGTGGTAAGGTATACATTAACCACCAGTTCCTCAGAGATGTAACTGCATGGGTTCAGACTGCCTCCTGAGGAAGTGACAAATTGTCCTTTAGCATGGAGAGAATGATTGCGGCAGAGAAGCTTGGCTGCTGACTGCAGTTTTCTGGGGACCTCCACACATTGTGAGTAGGTTATGTCAGTATCCCGAAGGCAAGGATTCCCTTCACCAGAAAGCATTCTCGGGACCTTTCAAGGGAAGGTTATGTGGCCTTTCAGACATAGGAAAAACAGCTTAACAAACTCTGAGTCAAGGTGGTGAAAACAAAGACACTTCACCTTATCAGAACAGGGAACGGGATTCCACACACCCCGCGGGCTCTGCTGTGGGGAAACACAGAACTCCTGTCAGCCTTTACGCCTCAGAAATTTGTGCCACGAGACAGAATGGAGGGAGATATGAAAAAGATGACAGTGTGGAAGATGGGATCTTAGCTCTCTGTTAAGACACAAAAATGAGTGAGCTTGATTAAAAAACAGGATGGCCTTCTATGAGTACTTGCTATTGCTTTTTCTCTTAATAGCTGGAGTGCTCTTGAAGAATTCCTAGTCTGGGTGAAGATATATGGAACCACACACTGAAGTTCTAGCAGAGGTGTTAGGCCTTCATGGCCATTCATAAAATTCAAACAATTTCCTGACAATAACTATGAGAACACAGGCTAAACCTTTACCTATTCCTCTGGACCTGTTCTTAGCTACTGTGCAAAACACACATGTCTTTTTTTTTTTTCTTTTCTTTTTTTGTATCTTACAGAAATTTTTCATAATCAAAAATAGTATTTCATACATTTATTTCTATCATGGTCATTATGCCCTATCTCCACTTTCACTACTTTTGAAGAGCCAGGCAGTGAACCAGTCACATACCTTCTTCATCAGCTCCTCCAGAGCAAGTCCGAAACAAGGAGCAGCATATCATCTTAGTAGTCACTGCTGCATGTATATCAAACTGGTTTTTTGTTTGTTTGCTTCTGAGAGCTCCTCTAAGCTTTCATGACTTGACAGTCTCTGCAAGAATCCATATCTCACATTTCACAGCAGTCAGATACCAGCATGTAAACACAGAGAGACAGGGAGAAGTATGCTATTCCTTTTGTTTCTTTTCCTACAGAAGAGAAATTTGATTCTTTCTGTCAGCCACACAGTCTGAAGTCCAGTCACAGTTCAGTCTTTCCAGCCTGTGCAGAAGTCTGACAAGAACACAGCATGGCTGATGACTTGCCATATATTGCAAGCCTGATTTTTCACAGGCAAATTGTTTTCCAGTTTGGCACAGTTGTTTGTCCAAGGGATTCAAGCTCCATATTTACGCAGTGATAAAGAAATTTCTATCCAGTGTTAGTGTCATTCTTCATTCAGACTGTTCCTATGAAAACAGCCTACAGCCTTTGAGATGTAAAATGTATCGTTTTAATGTAGTCAAGGTCCCTGCCTGCAACATTGCTAAATCTATTTAGCAGATTCTTCCTGCTATAATCTGTCCCTAGACCTGGAGAAGCTCAGTGATTTTAAGTGTTTTAAGCTAATGATAATGGTTACTGCTGAGAACAGATGTACCTGGCTGGGGTGCAATCTATTCTATTAGACTGTTAGGAGCTGTGTATTCATATTGACTTAACATTTTATGTCTATTTTCAAGGTGTGACGGCTGCATGGGGTATAGTCTGGTTTTTTTGCCCTCACATATGATGTATTGTCTGTCTGTGCTTTTGATACATTGTGACTGCATGGAGAGATGAAGAACGTGTGCCTGTTTGTTCTGATGCCTTCCCAAGATTTAGTATGTCTATTCTTGCTGTCCACTGGCACAATTATGGGAAGCAACCTGTATTCACACTAGACCTGAACCCAGGAAACAGTTGCACAGATTAGATGTGCATGCAGAGAGTTGGATGACTATGCTATATATTATAGAAGTTTACTTTCCCTGGTGTGCAGGCATTGTGCATGACTGAATTCCCTATAACTGGTGGTTGCACTGATAACAAGCCAAGTAGAAGCTGTTTTACTATTCCTCTCTATCCGTAACACAACAGAGTGTAAAACTCCTCAGTTGTGTCAATAAATGGTGCTTCACTTCCCTTCAGCACCATGAAGTCAAATTTCCACTGAGAATTATTTTCTTGATCATATTGGAGGCTTGGTCTTGCCATTCACAAACATCTGCTATTGCCACCCTCTGGAGACAATGCACTATTGTGAGCTGTGATGCAGAGGAGGTTTTGTATCTTAAAACCTCACTGCAGTCTGCCAACAAATAAGCAAACCCTTCTTACTTACATAGACCCTGATCTTCTGCTAGTGGGGATTACAGTTCAGCTCTTGCAGAATAAATGCAATCTTAACTGTTCCATATTATCATTGTGCAACAGGAGATATGTCTATTGAAAATGAATGCAGCCTCCTTGACAAATCTCATGCAACCTCTTCTCTGTGAGAATCCAGAAAGCAAGCACAAGTGGAAGCCCATGTGGGGCTCCTGCAGAAGCACCATCTCCACACTGACTAAATGAATGGAACTTTTAAAGGAAGATCCAAAACCATTTAAACAACCATAATCACGGACAGGTTGAGCAATATGCAAACACGTGACAAGACACAAGATCTCAAGAGACATTTAAATTACTATCCTGATTGGGAAAAACTAACTGAAGGTGCCGAAGTGCAGCTCTGGACCAGCACACCACCAGTTCAAGTTCTGAAAATACTTTGAGCAGTTCTTGTGCTACAGGGCAGTGCAATGATGTGCTGCAGTGCTAGAAACAAGAGGTTAAAAGGTTAAATTCAGAAGCCTAATTTTCTCTGATAGTTTGGCCAACTTGACTAGAGCCCAACTAAATGACAGGTACTATAAGCTTAATTCTATAGCTTCATGTCTCTCAATCAAAGAATGACAGCAGTATCAAATTTAATTTTCATTTCAGTACAAGGAACAGTTATTCATATCTAACTGCTATACATTCTCTCCAATCCCTAAATCATGTTCTGGGCTCTTTGTCTCTTTGAAAATAGGAATGCATGTTTATGAAAATATTACCGGCTAAATACCTAGAACATTGCTTCATAAAGCAGGTAACTTTACTATGAAAAGAACGAATATAATTTAATTCTGACCTTTGAGGTTCTGCCTATACATTAATTTCTCTTTTTTCTCTTGTTACTCCATTTCTCTCCTAAGCCCATGTACCACAGAAGTCAATTTGCCCTGCACAGCCCTTCAGAACATGTTCTATAAAAAACCTTCCCTTTTCCCAAACCCCTCTTTCCCCTGACAGGACTTTATACAGATGTATAGGGAAAAAAGGCCTAGCATCTGACATTTAATAAGAATCTCAAAGAGAATACACACAAAGTGCATTAAGATTTTCTCTCTGGTACTCAAAAGGAGGTGGATGCTGTTAGCCCACTGCTAAGGAATTGGTCTGTATCTGAAACTAGGATCTCTGTTTCTGCAGCCAGTACAGCCACTTCTCTTTCACATTTTATATTCCAGCTAATAAGATTCATATTTTTAGCCCGTGAAGAAAACATCTTTGTTGAAAGTCATGAGTGTGGAATTGGGTATTCCTCAATAAAAAAAACCCCAACCAAACCAAACCAAACCAGCTAAGTGGCAGTAATCTGGGATCCTACACAGTGGGACATGAGACTGTACCAGCTATGCTTGGCTCACATTTTTAAGGCATCCTTTTCAGCTACGATGCTTAGAAATTTCTATGGCTTAGTGCAAATTGTTGTTGATAGAATTTGAACTGAAGTTCATGATGCCAAATACCATATGAGAGGCTCTAAAAAGGCTTCCTTACCTTATGTCACTCTAGTGATCCTACTCATCTCCCATTTGTTTCTGATATGCACATGTTACCCGGATGTATTAGACAGTGGGTCTTTGCAAGAGGCAGCCTGCACTCAGCCAACAGCACCTTTTAAACTTCAAGCAATAATAATAACTAGAAGCATCACCTGGAAACTGCAAAATTCATGACCATAACCTCTCAGGCGAAAAGAATAGCCCGGCAGGACCACCCCAGGCAAGGGGTTGCACAGGGGCATTTTGGGTAGACCAGCAGCTAAAGGGCCATGTGGGGACAGTGGGAGAGGAGCAATGAGTTGCAGAGTGCTACTGAATGACAAGAGGCCTCAAGGCAAAATCAAAAGACGCACAGAGACACCCTGCTACACCTCCCAGCACAGAGCCCCTGCAAGGCAGTGATTTCACCAGCACACACAGGCTAAGGACTGAATGTTTTCTCCTCATAAGGACTGCAGCCCACAGAGGAGGAGTGAGGAGCACGAGGTGCAACAAGGGCAACAGAAGAGACATGAGTTAGATACTGTTTTCTACCCTAAAGTCTAACATGAGAGGGAAAATACTCAGCGCCTCTTTAAACATCATTAGACATGAGTTCTCTCCAACAGGCAGGGGCGCCACAGCTCCTTGCACACTGACAGGGCAAGTGGAAAAGCTGGCATTGCAGCCAGCTGAGCCAGGACCTGGTCACAAACAACACACACGCGCTGCGTGGCAGGTAAGGTGTGCCATGGCTTGCAAGATACTTGAACATCTGGCTTTTCCCACTTTAGGAAACAGTTGTGCCAATTACCACTGGTGGCAACTCCTGGCCGAGAGCTAAACCAAACCTGACTGACTCCATGACAGGGAAGGGACCAGGGGCCTGGGGAAGACGGTGCCACACCCACACTGTAGGACAGAGAGAATGATGCTATTCTGTTAAGCAAACAGGAATTGTTTATGTAACCAAAAAGGAAAAACGTGAAAATGTCAAAAGCCTATTTTGACATGAGGGAGAAAGGAAAGCATTCATTAATGTCTAATAACAGTCTTTAGTCTTGTAACAAACTTTACAAACTGACCAGAGTTCACTGGTAATCTGTTTGTCAACTCAACACTCTGAAGAAATTTCTTATAAGGGAGGAGAAAATCCCAAATTATTAAAAATAACCCTAGGCTGTGCTTTCAGGTTTTGGTTTGAATCCAGTACCCGCAAGAGAAGCCTTTCAACAGAAGGCACCAAGGAATTCTCATGGAATAGCTACAGGATCAGGACACACATTTCCAGTAAAAGCTGGCTTTTCTTTCCCCTCCTCCCAATCTCCTTATTCCCAAAAGATACCAAGAAAACACAAGATTGTTGGGATTTCTATAAGAAGATTTGGCAGGTTTTTCATATTTGTTTAGACTGTAAGATATAATTTGAATTTGGGTCTTGCCTTTCTCTCTCTCTGAGAAGAAGAATGAGTTATTTGTTCTCTGAATAAGTATTTGTTATTAGTGGATCAGACATGGATAAGGTATATTATTACAACCACGTTTGTTAGGTACGATTTACATTGCTTGCTGCATATCATCTTAGGCTGTCTCTAATTTTGTTATACTTTAGGGGGTTTTTGTTTGGGTTTATGCATTTAGTCACAGTTGGTTGTGTTTTGAACTTTGAAAAAAATTAATACAAAGGAAATTAAAAAAAGAAAAAGAAAATATTTTCAAAATGATGTGGAAATCAAATCTATCCCTGAGTAATTTGATTTGTAGGAAATGGAGAGCAAGCATTACAAAGCATTACAAACAGAATGCCTTGAAGTGCATCATAATTACTTACATGTGCAAATACATTGTCTAGGTTTAGGAATTTAGCTAATAATAGTCATAATAACTCTATGCCCCTACACCAGGTCTTTCATCCAAGCTTCTCCAGGTTTGTGTAAGCAATCATTAACTAATGCTTGGGTACCTGTGGTACCTGCTGCCCTTATAAATGCAGAAATAGGGGCAAAAGCTCTAGAGGGTCAAGGAAGAATTATGAGTTGCTCTACAGGTGGGAGACAAATGCAGATGATTGTCTTCTAACTAGAGGTGGATCAGAGGTGCAGGGGTTTGTCGCTGATCTGACATTACTACAACTTCGTGGCTCTCCAAGAAAGAATGAGTGTAACAAACGTACATCTTATACCTTCTGTTCCACAAAGTTTAAAGGTTGAAAATTGACATAAATCAGACCCATCCTTGGTGGAACACTGGTATATACAAAAACATACCAATGTTTTGTATCAAAGCACAAAGATTGACAAATTTGCCTTCTTTGGAACTGTTTAACAGTGTAAATAGTTTTCATCTGAGGCTCCACAAATGGTTTTCAGACTAGGCATCCTTTGTGGAAATCTGGGTTGAATGTGGAAGGAATCTGGAAAAGGGTAGCTTATAAAGTTCAGTTGTTATACAAAGTCCCAAACACCAATTTCATGCTTGTAGACTATTCTCACATCCATCTCCTAATTTTTAAGAGATCTGAAACTCTCTCTCAAAAAAAATCTGAGCATGCCATATTACCCAAAAACTTTTCCACAATTCCAGGTTGTAAAAAAGGCTGGATTTGACAGTCTTCTGCTCTGTGCACTCTATGCCACTTCCTACATGCACACCTACGTTGCTGTCTCTCAAAACTCATGAGAGGAACCCAGGGTTTCTGCAGCCCAGGCCCTTAAAATTCCATCCTTATTTTAGAAGAATATGTTTTCATGCTTCTCTAGATGACCAAAATCCAAGACTGCTGAATATGTCTGCTGTTTCACTTAGTCATGCAATAATTCTAATGCTCTGAACCAGTACCTGCTGAAATAGCAATGTTACTGACCCACACAGTCACTCAACTGCCTGTTTGAGGAGTCTGACATTCACACATCCCATTTTCTCTTAGCCTACATTTCTGTGCTCCCTGTAGCTGCAACAAGAAAGTGTCTCTCCATACATTTTTATTACCTGTTATGCTTTACACTAATAAAAACACTGGATATTATTTATTTGTCTGGCTGACTGACAAAGCCAGGCATCAAAGCATCATTCCCGTGTCACATACTTCAACACTCAAATCTTTCAAAACTTGTAAAGCAATCTCTTACGGCGCTTTGTGGGCTGTGAGATCACCCTGACAAACTGTGATAATGTTGGCAATCTCCAAATGGGTGTTCATTTGCAATCTTACTACAGAGGAATTGCTATGTTTCCAAATTTGAGGGCTTGACATAATCTGTCTTCACAAAGCTATCAGGGTCTGTCATAAGGCTGCCTGTGACCCAGGGATTTTATGGGGTCAATATCTATCCCCAGTGAAACTTCACTGCAAGCAGTGGAATTACCTAGAGTATGACTTTCTCTATCTATTTCTTTCTTTCCCTTTATTTAAAATACCCCTTCTTTGTATTATATTTTTTGAAGTGCAAACAGCACCTACTAATAATATCTGAGCCAGGTAGGGGAGACTGCTCCTCCAAATCATGGCCAGTTTCTTACAGTTCGTGCCAAACCCTCTGCTCCCCTCATCACACTGAGTGACTGAGAAACAATGCAAATGTCAGGTCAAGCTACAGAGCTATTGCCATCATCTCTTCCCTTCCGTATGCTCCCAGCACTGGCAGTCTCTGGGCTGCAGTCCACAGGATATCCACAATTATGGCCCAGATTGAGGGAGGGGTAGAAAAACGATGGTACTCTGCCAATTATGTCAGAACCTAAACTTGATCCATTTTAAAACTGAAGCTGGGGACTGTGGGATAGCACTGTGTTTGCTATAATTTGTGTAAGGAAAAGAAAATCTCAAAAAAAAGAAAAAAAAAAGAAAGAAAAAAGGCACAGTTAGGGCAGACCTATAATAAATGTTTTATATTTGACTCTGAACCTTATCTTTAAGTAAAGACAATGCTATCTGGACATAAAAAAGAAGATTTTTAAAATGCCGTAAGACGTTAAGCACCTCAGGAAAAAGCAAGACTAGGGAGTGTCACGCTTTGCTATATTCATGAGGGCCACACAAGTGCTAGTGAAGTAATTCTGTTTTGAAATTACTCAGGATTCCTTTAGAAGAGCTGGGAACACAGGATGGAAATAGAAAGCTAAAAAAAGTGCATCCAGTGTTTCAAAATACGCTCCCTGCACAACTCCCTTTCCCTGCTATCATCTCCTGAGGCAAATTTCCCAGGCAGTTCCTCACACTTACCGAAAGATGCTCTCCAAATCCAGCTCAGGGTGGGGGTGAGCAGCTGGAACCCAGCCACGGTGGGGTCAGAAAGCCCATGCCAGGCAGAGGCACTGGAGCACAAGCTGAGATTTACACATTGGCTTGGGTACTCTGCTGAATTTATGTTGGATGTTTTGCTATGTTTCGCTATGGTTTTACAAACGATGTTCTCTTCCTTGCATTATTCCACCTAATCAAAACAAAAGTTGCTTAAGATGCACCATACTTTGTTTTATCCCCATTTAAGCTATTTTCTGCATTTCATTCTCTGTGAAAAGGAAAGTCAGTGTCACTATCCAACCTCAGGAATAAGGACCTAGCTGCAATGCTACTGGAAAATTTTGGAATCCAAATAAATGCCAAACTTCTATTTCGGTCTGAATTTACAGCAAACTTGCTCCTGTTCTCAAAAAGCCTACTGCTTTTATCAGGAGCAGCAATTGTTCCCCGTGTCTCCTTAATCTTTCAGAAAAGAATGCACAGCCCTGGAAGCCCAAGGTAAATGTTTTAATGTGTATACTATCTTGCTGAAGTCAGTAGGTTGGATGGATTTTAAAAAAAGGCTGCACAAAAAGACAAAAAGGATCCAAGGGCTTCAAAAGGTTAAGCAGCTTCACCAATATAAACTCTGCAGTTGTGACAGACCAGAGCAATGCAACTGGTATGTGCTTTCCTTCCTAAAAATTCTTTCTTGAGGGTGAATGTTTTTATTTTACAGTAAGCGGAAAACTGTTGACTTGTACACTAGTTATTATTTGATTCTCTTCTACAAAAAACTATTTTTAAAGACAAAAAAGTCAAAGCAAAGAGCCCTACCTCTCTGTTACTGCCACTTTAGAAGGTTTTTGCTAGCCACAGCTGAATTACAGCAATGTTTATCCTTTTTAATTTCCATGTTTTTACTATTTTCAATGCCGACAATAAAATTTTCCGAAAAATAAAGAAAACATACTGTCACTGGTAGATCAGTATTTATAGATGGAAAGAACACAGAAACATATTAAATTTACCCTAAACAAGGGGGCTTATACCATGACAGCAACTTCTAATGTAATTCATTTGTCTTATAAATTACCTCCCTGGGGATATCCCTGAAAATTAATTAGATTAGAGAGGGAAGGAAAACAAATTGAAAACTTCTCAAAACTCCAGGAAACAATAAGTTTTAAACACAGCAGTGTCAAAAATCTCACTATAAAGTTCTTTCCTCCTCTTCCCCTATTATTCTTTCCAGGAGACCAAGATCCTCAGACTGAGAATCATTTTGGCACACCAAGGTCAAGGAAACCATATACATTCAAATACAGAATATTTCTGTAATTGAAGATTTTGCAAGCAGCTCTGCCCTTCCAAACTGCAGACTCCCTGGAAGAATTCTGAAATATAATTTAGTAAAGACATTCATTGCGCTAATGTGGCTTTAAACACAAAGCTACAGTCACAAGATGTGGACATGATACGTTCATCACACAACAGAGAAAAGCAAAGGGGAGGAAGGCAGAAGAAAACAATAAGAATTTTAGACAAATTTTCATATTGGCCAAACTCGTCCTCAAATCAAAACTCCAAAGGTTTGCCTGTTCATTAGTTTCTCTAGAGTTTAGGCAAAAAGGAATTTGGCCATGTACTTTTCCTGTAGTGCCCTGTCTTCATTTTGTGCAAGAAACAGCACTTAGTTTTTTTCACTCTTCTCAACAGTTCACTGGATTGGAGGTGTTGGTACACATACACAAAATCCAAGACATTTTCTGATTCCATTTGTAACACAGATCAAATTTTGTACTTCCTGATGCCTGTGCGACCTTCCAGGACTAAGGAAAGAATAGAAAGACACCAAAATGCAGAGTAGTAACTGACTTGATGGTGCTTTACCATTGCAACTTTAACAGACTGCACTAATGGATAACTCCACAGTACAGATTTCACCTGGATCATGTGAGGGCATGAGATGCCATTTCTGCCAGCCCTTATATGTGTTAATGCTAGCAGCAAGGAACAAAAGGTATCAGATAAGACACAGAGCTTGCTGGTAGAAGTCAACACATCAAAATATATTTTTAAAACTGCATCAGAGAATTTATAATGGATCCGTGCTTAGCATTTTGAGGTGATAGAGTTCTCGATCTGGTAGAAAGTTCCCAAAGCTCAATTTACTACATTGTCAAAATATAGCCTGAGGGGACAATCTGACTTACAGCATCTTTATGACTGGTGATGAAAGAACCTCGCTTGGCTTTTAGATCCCAAGTTTGGCTCAAGATAGTGCAGTAGAGAACAGAACATCTTCTATTTTATTTTGGGTGTTCACAGTGTTCCTCTTTAGCACAAAATTAGGTTTTACTCTATAGAATTCTCACACAGCTCGCTGATGGGTTAGAATTCACACCTTCAGATTTTGGGGATATACTTCACACCCTGCATTGTTACTGCTACTAAAGATACAGATTACACTGTCCTCATGTCATTGTAGCATCTCTAACAGAAATCTTTAGAAAATTCAGGGGAAAACTGCGTCTTTTACAAGGCCACAGCATGTCTTATTCAGCCTTGGAGAGACTTCAGAGCACAGTAACCGCATTAATTGGACATTATATGGACAGCCAAGTAAAGCTCAGTTACTGTGCAGATTTTACTGCTCTTTGTCATGTTGCTTCAAAACACATTTCATGTTTTAACCAGTCATATATACATATGAAAGCATTTTGCAAGACTGGACAATGCTAAGATCCACAGGAAATAATTGTTTCACAAACATGAAGCAATCCGCACAAATATAAATAGCGAGGCCCAAATCTGTTCTAAATTATGTTTGTGCAAACCCATGGAAGTCAACTAGTGCCACTAACAGAATAGGCCACATAAGAGCATGTAAAAAGTATAAAATATGGCTCTACTGTTCAGCTATTCATGGTCCAAACCCTGCCAGCCTGCCATCACTTACATTCCACTATTTTACCAGAATGGCTTTACAGGAAATAAGAAAAATTCTGGGATTTCTAGTTCTCTCAGGCACTGGAGGACACAAGTCCAAGAACATATGGGCTTAAATGTGTCAGCATCCTACATCACTCTTATTTGAAGAATGTTATTAATTTTTGTGGGTGGAGTCCAAAATTGTAATGCCATATTAACACACAGTGGCTGTTTCTGTAATGCGTATGTCCCAGGGAGCATATGTGTAGCAGTCCAAGGATAGCATTTTAACTTGATTTCAAGTGATTTTCTGAATTGTAATACCCTCAAAAGATGAAGTACTGATGCTGCCGGCAGGGTATTTCACAACTTTTGTCTTCACAGTTTCATCCAGTCACCTCAATTCTGACCTCTAGGATATCATGCTATTGCAGATCTGGACTCCACACAAAGCTGTTTCAACAAATCTCATTTTTCTCTCTAATACACAGCATGTGACTTCAGGATTGGTATTTTCAATGCTGAACTGAGTTAAATGAGTGATGTATGCTACTCCAGGCAAAAGCAAGACTAAGAGCAGCAGATTCTTTGCCATGCTAACTGTAACTGAATTTCAATCCCAATCTTCTCCAATGAATTAGCCTCTTTACCAAACTCACAGGTACAGACAGATACTGTGGGAATCAGCCATGTAACCCTTCCAACTGGATACAGTGAGGAAAGTATTGCCAAAGGCTTTTCAGCTGTGACTCAACAGGTGGTTTGGCACCTACATTTCTACCTGTTTGTGGTTTTCATCTCTGGTTTCAAGACAGAAAATGAGATTATACCTTTCAATGCTGCATCTCAAGCAGGCTGTATGCAGAGCAAGGTTTCATTCCAGCCAAATCTCTCTCTCACTCGCAAAGTTGAGGAAAACTGCCAACCACTGCTGCTCTTGACATCAACATGCGATGCAGATGTCAGGAAAGGGAAAAGAAAAGGGAGAGAAGAAAAAAGGAAAATAAAACGTTAAGTTTTATGTAAACAAGAAACTGTACTTAATGACTACATCTGAGGAAAGCAAAATAAAAAAGTACTGGCTTTAGTATAAGGAAACAAATAAAAAAACCCTTGGAACAGCTTAATCTAAGAGGTTGTGGTTTTTGGTTTTTGTTTGTCTTTTTTTTGTTTTGTTTGGTTGTTGTTTTGTTTTTAGTTCATTAGAACCTTTGTTTACATTTAGTTCCAGGAGATAAAATACCTTTACATGATAAACTTAAAGGGACAACACAAAAGAAACAAATGTATCATAGCATCAAAATTAACTACTCCATTACTCAGAGAAGAATCTAAGCACCTTTAAAAAACACTGTGAAAAGCAGCAGTAGCACTCATAACATATGTTCTTGCCTGCAAATAGCCTAGAGTGCAAGAGGTGAGTTTCATTTTTCAATTTTTAAAGCCTTCTGCATAGGCCTAACTCTGCCTTTGTTGAAGGTAGTGTTAACACACGTTGAATGCAGAAGGAACCGAATGTGGGTAACTGCATACTTTGAAAAATCACACCCAATATGTTCAACTGATGCCATCGTTTCCCGAGGACAAGAGCAGGCTATGGAATACTACAAATAATAGAGAGCAGTAGTCTAAAGCAAGCTTCCCAGAACCAAGAAAGCATATTTTAATACTTTTTCACCGATAATTGGGAATACGCATCTTCAAAATAGTAGTCAAGAATAGGTAAGTACTGTCAGGAGATGCTTACTGTGACAGAAGTCTCAGTGCCTTTTCCTAAAACAATAGTTCTTCAAAGCAACTCTCAACAACCATTAAGAGAACAGTCAGCTAATCTATGCTTTTTGGATTAAAGCAAGAAAATCAAAGTCAGTGCTTCTCCACAGACCTGGAGATGTAATGAATGGGCCCACATTCACTAATGCACAGAAAAGTAGAATGCAAAGTAAGAACTTTGCTTTACCCTGATAAAACCATTTCAGGAAGTTGTATTTACTAATTTGCCTATGGAAGATAAGAACCTCGTAATTAAACTGCATTAAATCATCTATACTACAAAAGACTGAGCTGAAGAGAAAATGGATCTTATGATGATATAATCACTCAAGAGAAGGGGACCCCAAAATGTTCTATTCTTGAGTTGGAAGATGAGTGAAGTGGATCTTTTTCCTCATGAGAAGGTCCTTCCACCTTTCAGATAACCAAACCAGATTTTTTTCTTCAACTATCTGGCAAAAGGAGGGGGAAAACAAGAGTAAAGAGTCTTTCAGAATCAGCAGCTGGCAAATATTTATTTGACTTTTCTTGAGTAAAACCGTAATTCCCCAAGAAAATTTTCATTTCAAGAACGAGACTTTCCACTGAAAGATCATTCTGGTGGGAAAATGCCTGGCCGTGGACATAGAGGATAAGACCACTGGCCTCAGCCAGGGAGAGGCGAATACCAAGGCCAGCGGACTGGGTCTGCCACAGTCCTCTTGCAGCATAATGGACACAAGGCCTCCATTTGCTGTGATGTTTTTTCTGGTCTGGTTTTTTGCCTACATAGACCCTCCCCTCTTCAGGGCAGGAACTGTCTCTCACTGTATGTTGTGCACAGCCTACTGCAACACGTGTGTTTGATGACTTATAGCACTACAGTAGCAACAGTGTCTTTTCCTCCTACAGCAGCTACTTCCCAATACCAAGATGAAGAGAAAAACGTGACCTATGGTTGCAACACACTGCTAATCAAACACTATTTTGTAGCACGGGGATGGGGGGGATGCCTTTTCACCACAGAAGCAACCAGGGTTTATACATACTGAATCAGTAAGCTATACAGTTCAGTCTTATGATCTGTGTTCCAAGCTGCCAGAAATAAGGCAGGAAAGAGGGGTGGGGAAGGGGGGTAGGAGGGAAGCATCTCCTGTGTTCATAATGAAAGAAGAGAGATGACTGGACCAAGAGCTGATGAGGTTACAAGGCAACAGCAGTGCCATGAGTTGTTTGGGCTTAAAGCCAGATGTCTTGTATTTCCTTTGATTGTTTCTAAATAATTAATGGTATTAATTTCATCATGTGACCCACCCATCCCCCTCTTAGTATTTGGCTCTGTGTACTAACACTAAATATAAAGGAGGAAAACGGTACTGTCTATAGCATACTGAATATCGATACTGTGTGTTTGGACTGCAGCAACAGTTGATACTCATATCCCTAAGATTCTATATTCCACAGCACTCACACAGTGTTTGCACAAAGGAGATGGCATAGTATCCTTCATACTCCATCCATAAACCAACTCAACTATGGCATATGGACACTGCGTGTTTGAAGCAGTAAAAGAGAGGGTACATCACTCCCTCTCCGCCCACACTAAGATGAACCTGCCACTACTATTTCACGTAACGCTTTCTGGCAAGCTCCCAGTTTTCAGTCATGCTGGTTTGCTTGAAAGAAAAACTCAGAGGAGACTCTGCTTGTCTTGCTGTTCAAACAAACAAAATAATCACGCATCTTGAGTTAATGGTCCAAAGCTTAATGAAGATCATAGAAAAGAGGCTGCCTGTGATGGGAGCATTCCCTTCTGACTTAGCCACACAAGTCACTGCTGTTGGCAAAAGGAAATGGATTATGAGGATAATAAGTAACCTGTGCTCTGGTCTAGACCTTTGCTTGGTATTGTAGCAGTAAGTGCACAAAGAGAACAGCAACAATCAGAAATAAAAATTTCATTTCTCCACAATTTTCTACCCCAGGGCACTGGCAGCATCAGCAGGAGGACCCGTGTTTCTTCCTCGTGGGAATGTTTGGGTTGAGTGCTAGGACCACTGGAATCTAACAGTGAAATTCCTGAACAAAGAAAGACTAGTGGAGGCAGATCCCTATATGCATGATTCTATGATATGTACTCTGGAAAAATGTCTGCCCATCCTCCTGTATACTGTATCTTACTTTCAGCTCCCCGTGTCAAGTCTCCAGTCCCATCCATCTTATCTACCTTTTTTGCCTACCACATTCTCACTTATCTTGAATCTCATGGTCCCTACCATAGAATCAGAATCATAGAATCATCTGAATTGGAAGGGACCTTTAAAGGTCATCTAGTCCAACCCTCCTGCAATAAGCACCTCTCTCTTCAACCAGATCAGCTTGCTCAGCGCTGTATCCTGAAAATACTTCCAGGGTTGGGGCACCCATCACCTCTCTTGACAACCTGTTTCAGTGCTTTATTCACCATCAGATAGTATTAAACGGGGCAGCTGGGAGATAAGGGAGAAAGAAATCTGACAGCTTGGAGCAGACCCTTGTTTTGTCCAGTAATGGTCCAGACTTCTGAAGGTAAGGACAAAGTAATATGACACCATCACAGATATCAAAAGAAGTTTCCAAAAGTCTGCATAAAGCTAACCTCATCAAAGCATACATATGGGGAGTCTGAGAGGGCTTGGTCAAGTCTCATTTCTTAGATTTTATCCATGGCTCCCTAGCTGGGTGTCATTCTGCAGCTAAACTATCAGATCAAGATTGGTGCATTGTACAGCATCAATTCTTCAGTCAAGGGAAGCGAAAGCTGAAGAATTCTCCACTGATGCTAATCTTCAAGGACTTGACCCTGAGATTAGCTCAGCTGGTTAGAGCTTAGTGCTAATAATACCTAGATTGTGGGTTTAATCCCTGTGTGGGCCATTCACTTAAGAGTTGGTCAATGATCCATGCGGGCCCCACCCAACTCAGAAAATTCTGTAACTTTTGTAAATTTTGACTTGGCAGCCAAGGTTTAGCCTAAGGCATATTCCTTCCTCACACACCCACTACAGGTTCATAGAAAGAAGTCTGTCTCATTACATGAAGATCATGTGAGAAGTACACCTGAGCCCTTCAGCTGGGATTGGAGCAGCACCAAAACCAGCACTGGTCCTGCGCACTGCAGAGAAATCACCTGGAGGGAGCATCACCTCTGCCAAATCACAGCATGAGGCACTGCAGATGGTGGCAGAGTTCCCTGGGTGCCAGAGCTCAGGCTCTGGGACTCTACTGCAAGAAAGAAGCAGGATGAATACTACACTGGCTGTTCTGGGAAGAAAACATCTCGCCCTTCCTATTAGAGCTTCTCTAACATGGTTGTAAGGCTGAATAAAATTACTGATTTATTGCTCACAGACACATGCAAATGGAGAAAACAGTAAGCCAGATCAGTTAAAACAAGATGAGGAAGAGTAACAAACAGCCAAACTTCAAGTGACTCCTTCAGTTCCTACCAGCTACCTACAGTAGAGTGGCGACAAGCAAAAAGCACATCAGGAATACCTGATGCCAGAGTCCTCCTCCTTGGAAGTCAGTCACAGAAAATGGTTTCTGCAGCTGTGAACTGGAACAGAGGAAACTGCTTCTGGACAGGAATGATCACAGAAATGACCACATTGTTTGCAGGGTAGAAACACTGCAAACAGACAAAAATACAGCTGAACAGTCACAGCACTTTATGAGCAGCCCCTGTACCTAACTGCTTGGTTTTCAGGATTTTGGAAGCTCATGGTAGAGTGAGAAGACAGCATTTTTCCTATGGCATCAAGGATCTCTGAAAGTGTCTACATGTCAGTCTTTGCTGAGAACGTATTCTTTGTTCCTTCTTCTGCATTATTTCCCTTTAATGATAGCTTTTCAGGGAATCCCATTTGTGAGTTGCTCAAATAAATGTAAATTTTATCTTGTAAGCAATACCCTTCAAAATATAACTACCTGAAAGTAAAAATCTGAAGAGCTAAAAGGCATTGGGTCTTCCCTAGTGCCCCCATCTCCCCAGTGCACTTGACTGCTTGCTATTATTATATATGGAGTACCAGGCAGGATGCATGCTGTTATAAATATGTACTGTATTAAAATATATAGCCCAAGTCCCCAGGGCCCAACATTCTAATTAGAACTACAGTTGTGCAAATAACTGATTTATTTGGCTGGCTGACCAAACTGAGAACATGGAAAGGAAAAAAAACCCAAACAAAAATCATCTATGTGTTTAATGAGATGAGTTGGTTTTTCGTTTGTGTTCAATATATTTCGATTAAAATTGACTAAGTCTCAAAACAAAACCAGAAACCTTGTTTAGAAATATCAAAACAAAACCAGAAACCTTGTTTAGAAATATCAAAACAAAATCTTCCGGCTTTCCAAAACTTTTAATTTTCTTCTTAGTTTTTTTGTTTTAGTTGTTTTGTTTTGTTTTGGTTTTTTTGCATAATTTTGGCTAACCCATATCTGCGGTGAGCAGCTTTCAGCAAATAAAAATTTTAATTAAACAGTTTTACCCAGGTTTAAAACTAAGGGCTGAATTGTGAGTCAACCAGCTCTTGACTTAATGAAAGAACAGAGAAGAAGGGGATCTGCATTCCTTTCCTGATTCAGCCCCTGTCGTTGCACCCAAGGTGAGTTATTATTTAATTTCTTTATGGTTGTCTCTCTGTCCACACTTTGTGTCTGCGGTCTCTGAGCTTGTTGGGGTTACATGCACCTCCTATAGTGGGTCTGTACAGCGCCTAAAACACCAGACTGCTCATCTCAACTGGAGCCTATATGGTTTACTAAAATATAAATAACTCCTCAACTGCAGTCAAATCTCTTTTTAATGCCAATAGTTTCACTCGCATATATTTAGCAGCCCACCATGGGAACATCAGCTTCTTTTTTAATTAATTACTTATTAATAGATGTAAAATATGAACGGACAGCAAGCCTGGATTTTTCCTATTTCATCAATTTCAGCACTCAAAGAAAGCATCTCGTTTACAGCTACTAGGAACCAAAAGGGACATATAATGAATGAAGTCTGAAACCCAAGATCCCCTCAGCACTTTTTTTTTTGTACCCTCATTATTTGGGGACAAATCCTCCCTTCCCTCTAGGGAGGGAAGACAAGCTGGATTATTGAAAGAGATGGAAAAAGTGGAAAGCCTCACAGGCAACCTTCAAATTCCCTGTGCAGGGCTTTAGGCACACAATTATCAGTAGGAGGAATGGGTAATGCAAGTTCAGTATCTGCAGAGGTGGAAACACCCTGTGGGTCTGCAGGGAAGAGGCGTGCCTGCCTCTCTTCTGAGGACCCCATGCATCTCACAAGGCCAGCTTACCTGGCTGAAAGACAACTCGAGCTCATTGGAAAATAAACACCACGGAAACAGACAGGACTGCAACGCTATGAGCTCTTCAACTTCCACGTAGAGCACTCGGGGCTGGGGGTGGGGAGGTTTCTCAGAGCATACACGGCTGTCACTGACAATAAAGTCAGTCACGTTTTTAAAACACTGGGGACGGAATTCAAATGTGCCCCATTATGCCTTGAGAGGCACTCCCTTGGTACAAAAGGTGCGTGGGTTATGCTAAGCTTGTGTGTTCCTTTGCTGAGACTGTGAAAGGCAGTGCAAAGAGCACACTGAGAAGGAAGGAACCGTGGAGCACACGGGGTGATAATTCCTACCGTGGGGGCCTGACCATGGGTGCCCCCAGCGTCCCGGAGTCCCATGGCAGCTTTAACCTCCTGCTGGTTTTCGCCATCCCGGGCTGCTGCTCAGCTCTGGGAGAGCTCGCTGCCATTCCCCAGCGCCGAGGCCGCCCCTCGGGCACGGCTCCTGCGAGGGGCTGTGGGGGAACAGCCGGAGCCGGCCAGGGCCAAGGCAGTCCTGCTGTCCAAGGGCAGCACTCGCAGGTGGCCACTCCCCTCGGCATACACATGCCCCCCACACCATGCTAAAGGAGCAATTATTATCATTAAAAACAAATCATTCTCCCTGTCGATTGACTGCACTTATTGGCCATTGCTGCCATCTAGCCAGATGCATCTCCAGCACTTGCAGAAGCCTTGAGCCTGTTTATTTTCTCTCTGCTGCTCGGCCTGAAGCAGGGATAAATGCATCCCTTGTTACTCACTGCCTCTGTAGAGACATTTGTAAACTTTCACAGGGTTTCCCTTTTTTTCCAACAGGTGACAAAATACTCTATAACTGCAGGTGCTCTGGGACACAAACAAGAAAATGGAGATCACATGCAGCTGTAGTTGGAGTAAGGGAAAAATCAAGATAAAGGCAGCAGATGAGAGAGTGCTAAAACAAGCAAAGAAATGATAAGAGAGAAATGGTAGTTAGCTATTTTTGTTGCCAACTTACTCTTGCAAGGTAGCTCTAACACAATAATTTTGTCTATTTTGTTATCGTGCCAAATTTTTGCAGGTGCTACCAGGGGAAGTTTGTTGGAAAAAAGGTTTCTGAACATTATTGGAAAAGGCTGAAGAAGTTGTCAACTCAAGCTAGCACTGAAGGATGTGCTGGAGGTTACAGCTAAGGAGTACTGGCTGGTGCTACTGGACTTGCAAAGTAGGAATGATAAGGAATCAGAGAGCTTCTGATTCAGGTATATTTGTCTAAGAATTTGGTCCCAAAATTCAGTCAGGAAAATGTTCATAATGGGAGGCTTACTTTGCCTCCATCCCTTCATCTCCTTTTGGTATATATGGCATAAAATAGGTTGAAAAAAATAATTTTCTAAGGAGACTTAGACACTGAAAGATTCAGAGTTTCATGGCCTGATTTCTGTCCACAATTCAGCTCTAAAAAGCCAACACAAACTTCCAGACACTGTGGCCTTTCAGTTCTCTAGACAACCTGTTTTCAGAGCCATGTCCAGCAACATAATAAGCAAGAGGTGTAGCACAATGGGTAAAGAGAAAATAAACATGGCTGTATCATAAAATACAGTGATTGCTCTCTAGCCATAATGTTCCAGCCAAATAAAAGGGGGAAGGAGGATATCAGTAAACATCTGTGAATTCAAATTTATTTTACCATACTTCCCATTCCACCAGAGAAACAAATAAAATGTTGCATTTTGCCTCCCTGGTTTTCTTAACTCTGAAAAGGGAAGTTTCATGGATAATCCTAAGTAATATTCAGCTGTGAATCCAATTTATGCAGTGGGATAGGATTAAAAAAGGAACAGAAGGTCTGGATTCTGAACCTGCTGTAACAGTTTTGATTTGAATAGAACCCAAGTCTTGAAATGGCTTGTTTTCCACTTCTGGTTTGGAGCTGGTTGAAATATTGCCACAGTAGCACTTCCTGTAATATTTTAGTCCAAGATCCTCATTATTTGGAACTGAACTCTAAAGATTTTGGCACCATGAAATCCAAACAAAACTCTGTTCCTGACTCAATTGGCCCAGAAGTCAACCCAAGCTTAATCTGGTTCTGGATCCAAATCCAGCTTCAGGCCATTTCCATTGTTATATAGATAATGCCATAATGCCACCTCTAGCCTCAGGATTCACGATGCCTCCTCACAGGATGCATATTTGTGTGTAAATACATAAATCACATCAGATAAACAAAGCAGACATGCCAGAAAACAGGAGGGGAGGGAAGAGGAGAAATACCTACCAAGTTTGTCTCTAAAGTGTTGCCAGTTGTGAAAGGGCTCGTCGTGCTAATATCCCCTCGTTCAGACTCTTACAGACACGCTAAGAGCGTGACGGCTGGCAGGCAGTGCCTTTAAGTGCTGTTACTTAGGCCCCCAAATATTGACAGAGTGCCAGACTCTGAGAAACTATTGATGTATGCATCCGGCCGCTGCTCCAGACACCTCTCAGACAGAGTCTTTAAATGTCACAGATTAATGAATTTTCATGAAATGGAGAATGAAAGAAAGAATTAAAAAAAAAAAATATATCCCATAGTACCAACATGAAAGCATCTTTTATCCTGACACAAAATTCTGCCCTCAAGCCTCAAGATTCCTAACAGATTATAACAGATTGTAAATCGGCATGAGATATGGGATAGAGGAGGTTAGACCCTCTGGATCACGCAGAGCATCCTCAAAGCAAGCCAATATGCGAGATGTTCATTTACCAAAAAAACAGTGAGAGTCAAGGACCACTCAGACCTCTGTTTCATTTTAACCTAAACCACAAGTTACAAAGCCTAAGGGGGAGAGTTGGTTAAATATTTTTCATCTGAGGTACGCATGGTGCCAAACTGCAAAATTTAGCTCTTGACTTTGAGCAACCCTAACTTTAGAGACATTGAGATAGACAGATGTACTTGGATCCTCTCTTAGTATTTGATCTTGTGCTTGATCTTACTCAAGAAATTGCCAAAGTTATGATAGAACATTTTTATGCCATCAGATAAACCAAGTATGCTGATTATTTCTCTTTTTTCATTTATATCAGGAACTCAAATATGTATGCAAGAACTTCAAATATCATTAAAATGTAATAATGCAAAATGCAGTTGGAGTGCAAATGACAAATCTATGCATAACACATCACTTAAAGAGGAAGGAAGTGAAGGGATGATGCAGATGATGTATGCAGAGGTAAAAATGGGTCATTTATACCCAACCACGTTAAAATACAGCTTCAGTGATTCCCTCTGAATCGGCACAGAGCCACTTGTAGGTGGGGCTCCATGAGCCATTTTCTCCCTCTTTCCTACATTTAAGGATTCCTGCAAGGCTCTGCTGCCCCACTGCCCCACTGCCCCTGGGCTATCCTGTAGGATTTGTCTTCAATGCAATACAGCAAGTGGAGTGAGCACCAACACACACAGCTCCTTGCTAGCTGCCTCCCTCCCCCTCAGAAACACAGCTGTCTGATACTAGTGACTGGGAAATGGAAGCTGAGGCCACCAAAGCAGCCAGACCTGCTGCAGAAAAATCTGGTGAAGCTGACAGCACCCTGACAGGCAAAGGGAGTGCTCCAAGAAAAGCCAAGTAGCAAGACTCTCTGATTTAGCACGCTGTTGGAACAAGTCAAGAGGAGGGCCATGAAGATGCTCAGAGAGCTGGAGCACTTCTGTGATGGCAGACTGAGAGAGCTGGGGTTGTCCAGCCCAGAGAAGAGGAAGCTCTGTGGAGACCTCAGAGCAGCCTTCTGGTACCTAAATGGGGCTGACAAAAAAGATGGTGAGGGACTTTTTACATGGACATAAAGTAATAGGGCAAAGGGTAATGGCCCTAAACTGAGAGAGCGTGGATTTAAATTGGATATGAGGAAGAATTCTCTATGATGGGGCTGGTAAGGCACTGGCACAGGTTGCCCAGAGTTGTTGTGGATACTCCAGGCCTGAAAGCGTTCAAAACCAGGGGCTTTGAGCAACCTGGTCCAGTAGAAGGTTCCTGCCCATGGCAGAAGTGTTGGAATTAGGTGATCTAAAGATCCCTTCAAACCCAAACCATTTAACGATTCTATAGTTATTGCTGCAGAAAAGTCAGTAATTCTTCACTGAAAACTGTTCTCCCAAGTTCCCCCTCTCTATGTCCACATAAGGCTTTGCTCACCACAGCATCCAGAAAATCTTACCATAAGAACATTTGCTGTGTTCAAGAGGTGCTTGTTTTCACATCACCTTATCTTGTGGTAACCTTTGCCAAAGGGGGAAAAAAAATCGAAAAACAAAGCTGCCTTTCTGTGTATGAAGCCAAGTGGAAAAAACTGCAAGGACTCTGATGGCAACCTGCAGCTCCTCACGACAGAGGAGTCTTTGGTTTTCCACAGGCAATACACTTCTGTAGGTTGGCACATCTGGCAATTAACTGTATCAGGGACTATGACAGCCATTTCTATTATCCACTCCTGTCACCACCCAAAGCATGTCCTCCCTCCCACCACAGATCCCACAACCACTAGAGTTGCAACAGGGTCTCCAACACCATTATCCATTACCTGCAGCTCTACAAATGATCTGAACGAAGCAGCAAGTAGCCAACCTTTGCCAACAGCCAGAGAGAAGATAGAGCACATGTGTGTAGGAGGAGACGACACAAATGACTTATTAAGCATAGAAGGTAAAATGTCAAAGCTTTTCTATTCTGAGAACAATTTCTATACAAACAAAGCAAAAGAAAATCAATATAGATTTTCACACAGAGAACTATTTTACACATCATTGCAAACTTACTTTAAAACAGTTGGTACATTTTCTTCAGGACTTTTAAAGAGCCTGTGTAATGTTACTGCCTCTTCTGGTCTGTTATTTCCCCTCATATAGTCCCTTTCCTTTCTCCTTTCTTCCCCTCTTTTTAAAAAAAAAACAAAACTGAAGAGCTATCATGAAGCACTAACCCAGCATTTCACTCAGTCTAATACCACATCTTCACCAAAGGCCAGCACTGGTTAAACTGAAGGAAGGTGTAAAAAACCTCAGCATTTCCCTTTTACAAAAGCCTTCATGTACCTCAGCAGAGATCAGCTTCAGTCTGAAGACTGAAGCTGAGCGTTGTTTGGGATGATGCCTGAAGCACAAAGAGAGGCCTAAGTGCCCCAGCTGTGAAGTTGCTATGAACTTACGCAAAGCCCTGCCTTCTTCTGCAAACATTAGAATTCATAATAAGCCTTTTCCCTGTTCCCTTTGCATGCCAACACATGAACAGCTGTTCCAGTTCCATAAACTCTGCACCATCTCAAGGATGGGCAGAGGTGGGCAAAAATTTAGAAGAACTGGAAGTATTAATAATTGCACAGAATTTATTGTAGAGCAGACTAAAGCAGAATACAATATGCACAGAAAATAGGAGTTGCAAAGTAGTGAACAGAAACAAATGTGTTACAAAATTAAAATTATTAGATCTTAAGGAGCCCTTGGAAGTTCCTCAGTTCAACGTCCCTCACCAGGTTTAGGATAGTACCAAAGGCCTTTGTCTCTTCCTTTGTCTCATCTTGCCTCTTTGATTGTCACCATAAATTTTCCATCAATTATTTAATTTCTGGCAGTAATTTCTGATTGTCTGTCTTCTTTTTCTTTCCTTTCCTCCATGTCCATGCCTGTGCATTCATCACAGATCGTAACCAGCTTATACCCCCCTCCTTGTTAAAAGTCCCACCTCTTCTGCTGACTTACTGCACTCTTAATCAAAAGGGCAGGAGGAAGCCGCCAGGATTCATTCTTCCCCCTCTCTCCTCCTCTCTCCCTCCCTTTTTTCAAATGGCACAAATGTCAAACTTTCTAAAAGGATGTTTGGCATAGCTGAGTTCAGTCATGTAACGTACAAAGTCGGTATGATCAAAAGGTTGCAGGGCTGCCCACTGCTAAAGAAGAGAGGTAAAAAAGGAAATGGGGATCTTTTATAAAGTGTGAAAGAATGCATGAGACAACTGTTGCCACTGGAAACACCATGCCTATGAGCAGCAGTGGTGGGTCTGAAACACCAAAACCTAGGTACAGAGTCCAGATTCCCTGAAAAACAGGGCTGTTCTGATCCAATTTTCTGCCCATGAAGAAACAGGGATAGACATAGCTATGGAACCAAAGACTTTTTTTCCTATGTGCTTTGCATCATTCTATGGAAAATAACTGAATCTATGTGGAAATAACAGCAGTTAGTTTTGTAGTCAAAGTTGCTGAAACTAATCAGATGGAACACAGAATCATCTATCAAAAATACATTGTCTCTCTGGTATTTTTGTACTGCTACCTTTCACCACAGTATTTTTATTCTTATTCTATCCACTGCTGGAAAGGACAGCAAATTATTCCTCCCTTCTACATATCTAATATTGTTATGATTTCGTAAGGCAACTGGTTTGCAACTGTAGAGCACTTCACAATTGCATGCTCACATCTTCCTCTACCTTTCTGACGCAACTCTTCTGGTTTTAGTCATCTGTTTATTTGCTCCACTTTGCTGAGCCCTTGTGAAAGAAAGCGTTTGCCTCTCCTTACTGAACATCAACATTAGAGAACACTCTAGTTATGCCACCGGCTCCTAAGAAATATCTGCACCCCAGTGTCATGAAAATTGGTGGTCAGAATGCTCAGCATGAAGAGTCTCTCCATGAGCCCAGACAGAGTTTCCTCGCCAGAAAATAACCCCAAAAATGTAGACGAAAAAGCTCATTGTCAATATCCATTTAATAGAAAAATCTTAATTATAAATAGCTTTCAGTCCCAGAACAGTAGATGGGAACTTGAGATTAATTCCCCCTATGACAAAGTATGTGAACAATAACCAGAATTTGTAATCAATACCCAAAGGAGAGAGCATCGAAATAGTAATGGGGATTTGGGATTCATTCCCAGAGAGTATAATATATGATTTGGAACAGGTAGACTGGGATTAATTTTTGATTATGAAATATTTGAACAGCAATTTTCAACTTTTAATGAAGAGAGGATGTGGACACCACAATTAATATAATTTCTAAGTCTCTCCATCGTATTTCAGGAGACAGATGATAGATCACAAACAGCTGTTCGGGTGATACACAAGTTAATGTGGGAGTGCCACCTAAAGGAAAGTAAACTAGGATGAGACTCTGGAGAAAGACAGACAAAGACCAGAGCTGCACTTTCCCCATTTCTAATAAAACTTGCTTATTGCAAAGTCTGCATTAGAAGTAATTATTCCATGTTTGCTGACTTTACATGGATAATTTTAAGTTAGAAAACATCAGTATGGGAACATGGCTTTTCTCTTACACAGGGTAAAGATATAAAGGTGTTCACAGGAGAAATAATTCTCACTCTGAAGGAAAATTTCAAAATAGGAGTGTACAAGGTAAAATATATAGAACCTCACCATGTCCTGGAGGGAGAATACAACCCAAATTTCTAAAGTCCCTTAGAATATAATAAAATAGCTAATTGTTTGCCTAGAATGAAGATAATGAGTGAGCTGTGAATCTTACCCTTTTCTGATCGTTTCCACAAAATAATTTGCTTTATGTTTTCCTCACAGGCCAATGAGTAATTTTAATGATTATGAGCTGCATCCGTAGCCATGTAAGACAAGACAAATTTCGTCTATCTGCATATCTTGCCATTTATGAATGACTGTAACAAAGTGATTTTTCAGGACACAGGTTTATCATCACAGGGGTAAGAAAACCTAGCCTCCATATCCAGCATTCAGCGCTGCTCAGTTGGAAGGAAAGTATCCAGAAGGAAAATGTCTTGCCCTCAAACAGCTGATGGTAGTTGCTTCAAAAGCTGGAATAAAGATGAGATGAACCAAAATCCTGTTTCAGATCGACACATACTTCATTCCTAATTTATCTTTTCAGCCTGGTAAAGTATTTTAAAAGATGCTTTGAATTTCTGAAATGGAAGATTTACCTCTTCCATTTTATGCCTGCTATGGTAAACATTTGGGTCTTTCACTGAAAAGAGATGAAACAACTCTGGTTCCCTGTGGTCCCACTCTTCCCCTTTCCTCTTAAGCACTCAGACCCACATCTACCCAAGGAACATTTCCTAAGTCTCCAAAATTATATATAAGTATGCTGTCTCTGCCAGACCCTATTAATCATAAACTTCTCATTTCATTTCAGTATTAAACTCATCTTGTTCAAATCTATAATTTTCCACACTGACAGAGAAGTTCTCTATACATCATTCAGTTCTATTTCCTAAATACATTCCGAATTACAAAATTCATTCAAGCCCATCTGATCTCTTCTCACTAAACTTCTGCTTTGCATTGACTGACTGAGAAGAATTAGCCTTCCTCTTGTCAGGTATACATCTTTTCCCCACAAAACTACGTGAAAACATCCAAATACAGTCAGTAAGTCAGCTTGCCCTTGTACTTGTGTCTTTGCTCGATAAAGCAATCATTTTACGGAGCAGCAAGTCTCACTGACATAATATTGGACAGATTACTAATATTTTTAAAGTAAAAACAGCTGTAGCTGCATGGCAGGGTACCACACACTGAAAGCAGCAATAGGGATGAAGTGGTACCATCAGAGTGGTACCTCTCATTCTAGTGGAAGCAGGAAATCTTACAATGAAGTCATGCTACAGAGTGACACTGCTGAGCCTAATATATCACAGGTCATTTTAAGTTATTAAAAAGTAAAATTTGCCAACCACAATTTTCCTCAGTGATCCTATCTAATATTAAACCCAGGTGCAGATATTAGGGTTGGGAAGAAAAAGCATGTCAGATATTTTCTGCTCTTTCCCTGCTGCAGCAATGTCACCTCTCTCATTTATAAGCCAGTGCCACAGATTCTCTTCAGTTTTACAGACACTGCAGCAGTATGCCAGCAAAACATACGATAGTCTTGCTCTACAGTAAACAGGAGATGGGACTAGAAGAGCACTCAAGCCTCTCTCTGTGGTTTTTTCGTTTGGGTTGGGTTTTTTGGTTTGTTTGTTTGTTTTTGTTGAGCCAGACATTCAGCACAAACGATTCTGCCTTCCCCAGAAGACAGGTGCAGCGGTAAGTTTGGTGCTTCAGAGCTGAGACCAGCCCCTGTGCCAGGTATCCTTGCTCTGAGAGGCTCTGGGTCCCAACAGCAAGTTGCAACCCACAACATATCTGGGGACCTGCAGAGCCCTCCACTCACAAGTCACACACAGGCTACAGCAGCCCTTCTGGAGAGTTAATCAAAGCAGCTATGGCAGGCAGCACAGAGCCAGATGGGCTCCATGAGGACACAGTGTTAGATTAGTCACCTCACCAATTTCTGCCTCAGTATCCCCAAGTGTGAATTAGTTTTTGGCACCTACAAGTTAAAAGGCTGGCAGCTTTAGAAGAACTGTATGTTAGACAGACAATCGATATTTCATTTTAAAGAACAGTTTCTATTCTACTATACTTTTGCTGATTTGAAAGAAAACAGACTGTTGCAGTATTTTTTGACTAAAAACCTGTAGAAGAAATTGTTACAGTCTTTTACAACCAGAATCTGGAAGGGTGTCCCATTGTAATATTTTCAAAGAGAAGTTGTGCATGCAGTATGTATGTGCATATGGTGTTTATGAATTGTTTTTTAACTTTAGATATTTTATTCATTTTTCCACATGGTACAAGTAGAACACACATCTTTGTTGGACAGACACCAACACAGTAACGTAGCTTTAGATTTCAGGCACTCAAGACTCAGTGGGACAATAGGCTACTCTATCTTCATGCCAGGACATCACGTCCTGAAATTAGGATGCATGCCATCAGGCAGTTCATATCTCACTGAAGATACTCAGCCCTCAATACATTCAGTTATACTAAATGAAGGAAACTGTAACCACTTCCAGTTATTTCTTACAGAGATAAGGACCATGAGAACTTTGTGTCTTGGCATACAATATCCTATTTTGATTTCACTGTACTGTGGGATCTGCTGTTATCCCGAGTTTATGGACTTCTTTTTTTTTTTTTTTTACTTGGAGCATGCACACAGCCAGCATAGTAACGTCAGTCATAACAAGATTCAGAAGTATCTAAAGCAAAGGGAAGGGGGTAAGGAATGGCACAAAAAGACTTGGCTAGAGCTTCTCAGGACGGCAGCAGAAAGAGCACAGATGCTTCTGAGACCTACAACCCTACCCCCAGAGCCAGCAATATAGAGTTCAAAATTCACTTTTGTTTGCAATGGGAGCATACATGTAAGCTGCTCTTGCAGGTTCATAGAGAACACTGAAAGCAATTTCTCCAGGGTAACTGCCTATCCAGATTCACTAGTGCTCAAAGTCAGACGAAATGCAGGTGTGAACAGCTTACCTGCAGAGCAGAAAGTCTGCCCTGCTACTGCAGACCGCCATGTCTGATAACTATATAAACCTTGTTCATCTAATTTCAAAGCTCCTGTTTCCCTTAAGCTGTACCATAGTCTCAGGAATCACAAGATGGTGACATTTAAGAAGTAGAGGCAATGATTTAACTGCTTTTCCAGGGGAAAAGCTAGGTTCAAAAGCAAAATAAAATTACCTTTATAAAGAATGGAAATACTAATATTATAACTGAACATTTTTTATTATTCAGCATTGTAAATCATCATTCTGTTAAATGAAATGTACAAAGGGACAAACCAGTTCAGAGAAAACACATTAATATTAATTCTGTTCCCACTGGTAATTTAATACCTATCTGGTAACCCAAGGTCTTGAAAACACTGAGTACAAAAAAATAGTTCTTTCCTACTATCTGGAAAAAAAGGATGAGGATAAGGGAAATTAAACATTTACATGAACTTGAGATGCACTGGCTTTCAGACAGACAAACTAGAATGGCTACGCTGGGCATTTATGGCTTACAAAACTTATCCATTGTCCTACTGAAAGTTTTTTCCAGTGCTGGCTTAAATTTGAGGTTTCTTGACAAGCTCTAATGAATGGTTAACCTTGCTTTACTGATAAACGGCAAATGCTCCCTGACTTCACTCCTCTCTTGAAATAAGTCCATATGGATGAAATATATGGACTTCCATCAATGTGACTGCTGCCTGCGCATTATTTAAATGCTAAGATAAAAAAAGGGGATTTTTTTTTTCCACTCAGGTGCAGCAGGTCCCACCACGGGGAAGGGCAGTCCCAGGCACAGACTGGGGCAGTGCCAAACCCTCTCCCCTCAGCCATCCCCTCTCCTGCTCCCCCAGCAGCGGCGGCGCTGCCCCAGGGCTGCAGACAGCAATTCCAGGGAGGCGGGGAATCAACGGGAGACGTGCTGTAGCTTTGTGGATCGCAGGTGGTGCGGAGCATTTATCTTCACATGCGCCAGGGTAGATAGTTCCAGCTTAGGAGCGGGAAAGGTCAGCTGTGTCAGCTATGATGGCAACAAACAGCCTCAGCAGCTCTGGCTGCTCACCGGCTATCCCTGGGCATCTCCCACCTGCCTTGGGGCTCCCTCTCCTTCCCCCCACCTGCCGGGAACGCACTGCTGACAGCCAGGGTGGCAGGTAATACCAGTATTTTGGAACTGCTCCCTTCTGAAGTCACTGAAGAGATTTATTATTTACAGGCAGAGGGATGAAAACATGAAGTGCGTACATGGGGGCCCATCTGGGGAGGGCCAGTTGCTGCCAGGCAGTAATTTCACTCTGAAGTTCCTATGACTTAAATAGCCACTTGAGCTCTGCTCTTGCAGTTTATGATGTCAATAGAACCCCTAAATGAAATTACAGCCTTCTGATACGCAGCGGGGTAGCTTTTCTTCACTGTGTAATATACACGGCCAGAAGAAATTGCACTATACACAGAGTTTCACTAAAGCAGAGTTTATCATAAGAATGTTCCCACTAAAATATGATTAGGCTTCTTGTTTGCCGGATAACGCTTTTAATGAATCAGGGTATGTGTGATAGTCATGTTTTGTGAACGCAGACATATACCCTGAGGTGAACTGGGCACTCCACTGCCTCAAAGTACCAGCTATTTCATTTCCACCGTAATTTGCACCTGCTTTGTTTTGCCAGCAGCACAGACCCATGCTAGCTCTGGAACTTGCCTCAGTTCCAGGAACTTGAAGCTTGCAAAGATGAAAAAACAAGCAAGGCAGCAATGGGGGGGGATCTACATGCTGTATTTACGGGCACTTTTATTTTTTAAGCATGCCTGAGCCTGGCTAAACCTGATCAGTAGCCCTGTGAGGCCAGGGAAAAAATATTGCACTTTTCAGATGTGTAAGTAAGAAATAGACAGAGGCAAAGATCATAATGATGCATCTGGGATACAGATTCAGGTCTCCTAAAGCCTTTTCTGTTTCTCTCCATTCTCATTATGTTACCCATACATTCCCCTTCTCAGCCCAGGACAGGAAGAAAACCCCTTCATCTTACTATTCATAAATCTTGCTGTTTCTTTATCCTTGAGGTGAGGACTGACTGCAGCTGATAACTAGATATCTGTGGTTAGTGGCTGCTTTACCTTAGCAACTTGCAATCCCATTTACTTTCCTAACTTTCCTTGTCATATGACTGAATTCAAAATCAAGTTTCACTTTCTTTTCTGAATTACAGGAAGGCAAATCAGTGCTTGTTTCAATGTTGTTACCCAGGAAAACAAGGTTGTTGTTCAACTTCTGGAAAAGAGAGGCTTACAATATAAAATAAGAAAACAAATTGAGAATACCTAAAAAAGGGAAATGTGCTCAAAACAAGGCAGTTGCTTTTATGTACTTTTATTGCAAAAAATTGTCTCTGGATACTGCTTAAATTCTTGTACTTCTGAAGCATCCCGGTACCTATGAATCTGCCTACCTATATCATTACATCTTTTTCTGTGCTTTGTTCTTGTCTGATGCAGTTAACACTCACAGAACAACAAGCATATCATGTCAAACAATTGTTGTGCAGAAAACAGTATTTCTCATTCTACTACATAAATATATATTCTCCTCCCCAAAAGCATAAACTGGTGGTTTGAACATGAGGGAAGGCATAGCATTTTCTCCTTGCTTGCATCAGGCAAAGGAAGATAACTTTCCCACTTTATCTATGGGTAAAAGAGAGAGATTTAACTTGGCAGTGCATGCAGAGCACTTTGAGATTACTAGTTGGGAGGGATCTGTGACTAAAATGGCTACTGCTAGAAGCAAACAGTGAATGTATAAAAGAATGATGTAATGTAATGTCCCCATAATGTAAGTATTAATTTTCATTTTTTAAAGCAACTATGATAAACTACTACGCAGTAGATAAAGAAGCTACTACTAATGAGACAATTTATCATCTTGCCATCCTAAAGTGTTTAAACAGACAGTTAGAATATGATTTGAAATTGCAGATTTTCACCCTAATGATTTTAGACCATAGACAAACCATTATAACCTTGGCCTACCGTCAATAAGCAGCTTATACCATAGCAAGAAAGACTGATGAATTTTTCCACATTGCTATAAATAAATACCAGCAAAGACAAGTTCCTTTGCTACCAGAGAGACTTGGAGAATAAATAAATTAATGAAATAATTTAAACATGGAGACATTTGGAGCAACACAGCGACTCTTAAAAAAAGAAATTAAACATTGTTTTTCCTTCTTGGTGAAAGATGCCAGAGTGACAGGCCTTAACTTCAGTATATCCAGAGAACAAGTGTTATACAGGCAGAAGTTTGAAGTTTCAGACATTTAGCACTGTGCTTTGAGAACTTTCCATTTCAGAAGTACTTATGTCTTTCAGACTTACACTGCCTGGAGGGAGAAAGTAAATCAGAGATAAGCTTCAAAGATCAGACCCAAAAGTGTGTGTGGGCGTTCAGTATAGCCCATTCAGAGAAGAGAAAAAAAAATCCATTATGTTTCTATCTGTGATGTGAACTGCCTGAAAGTTTGGGATGTTCTGATCTGTCAGCTGCTTTGAGTACACTGCAGAAAGGTGATGCAACAGTCAAGTTGGGATCTTAACATCAATTTAGTGAAAAGCTGGGACCATTTGGATTGAGGCTTTGATGTATGTAAAGGTTATTTCTATGTGTATGTAATACTCTTTACTGAAGGGATCAGCCAACTTAATTGCGAGTTTTGTTGAGAGCTGGTGATTTAGTTTAAGTTCAGAGAGAGGTCTGCAGCACCAGGGAATGAAGAGAAACAGCTAACCCTTGCTGCTCAGTGCTGAAAAACGTCTGTGGTCAGCTTGGGGGTTTGTACATGAAAAAAGAGGAGTTCACAGTTCTTTATGGTTCTCATGCAAAACCTAATGGATCTCTGAGGTTCTGTCTTCCACTTGAAGTTTTCAGGCTTAGTAAAACTTCAGGCTGAAACTGAAGCATGGGGTGGGACTGACAACCCCACATGGAATGAAACCAACAAAAATATTTGCAAAAATTGCCAGGGAACAAAGCCACCAAATCCTACATGACTTTACTTACTGGTTATAGAAATAGCGAGTACCTTACTACGGGTTAGACGTGACGTGATGATGAGCTCAGTTCTGAACTCAGTGTTAAAGCCTCTGACAACTTCAGTGGAGGACTGCTCACCACCAGCCTATATGTACAGCTCTTAGGATTTCGAATGGGCACAAAACCAGGGAAAATGTGACTGGAGTTCTCTGTATGCCACAGGTGACCAGCAGTAGTCAGAGGGGCTGCCTCCCAGGGTGTCACAGAGACAAGCTTGTTAAAACACCTGCTGAATAAATGCTATTCAAAAGCAGGGCAAGGGTGAGAAGAATGCTGCCTAGTTAATACCTAGTATGAGATATGTTGGTTCCATTAAAGATCTTGGTCTTTTGCCAGGGACATGTTTCAAAGAACAGGATAATAACTCAAAATACAAATATTTTGACTGCTACCCTCTGTTTCTTATATGCCTACTTTGTTAGAAGTAGAAAATGTTAGTCAAGAAATGATTCATTTCTTCAAGTCAGAGAATATGGAAGATGATGAAGGATGAATGGAACAGCCCACGCATTGCCCTGGCCTTCTTAAGCATTACAGCAGAAAAATATTAACAGAAGTGATATGTTCAGCAGGGCAGGAGAGGACAAAAGGAGACAATCTGGGCCTGGAGCTAGAGGTGCTCATCCCACTCAGTTTTTTTTTTTTTTTCTTTTTTTTTTGCTGCCTTTCCCATGCAGCCGTGAGCAAATCACTGCAGCTTTCTAAGCCTTGTCTTCCCTATCCAACAGCTGAAAATAATTCTAAGCACCTTGATGTTGGCTGAGATACTCAGCTCTTTGGCATCCAAGATTTTGTATATGAAGTTCTACAATGTACATATTTCTTCCTAATTCCCAGTTCCCCATACAGACACAAAGAGAAAAGAATTGAAGTGAGAGAGTTAAAAAAGAGGAAAAAAAAAAAAATCCAACCTTTCCTGCTCCNCCCGCCGCCGCCCGGCCGCGCTGCCCGGCCTGACCCCCGCTGGTGGCCGAGGGGACACCGGGGCTGCGCAGCCCCCCCGCGCCGCCGAGCTCCGAGCGCTCGGCTCGGCAGCCGCTACGCTCCCAGCTCCGGATTCCTTCTGTGCTTGTCGCCGATTCTGTTCTCATATTTAAAAAAAAAAAAAAAAAAAAAAAAAAAAAAAAAAAGAAAAAAACAAAACAAAAAAAAAAAAAAAAAAAANTCCAACCCCTCCCTCCCCCTCAAACGGACCAGCAGCTATAAACCAACTAGTTCTTCCTATTCCCAGAGGTGGCTTCCACAGAAGCATTTTCTTTTACTATGCATCCACTGTAGAATTTCTTTTCTGCTTGGCTGGGCAATCAGGTATTCAGAGCATAATGTAAATGCTCAGAACACAGAGGCATGAAAACTTGCCAGACAGAAACTCCCAAGCGCAGGATTAACATTCCCTCCCCCTTCCCCCCTCGTCCCCCGCCCCATGCCNAACCAAAAACCTTTTATTTCCTGCTTCGCCGCGGCGGCCCCGAGAATAGAAGCCTTGACACATCAAATTCTGGGAGCTCACCACTCACCAGGGCTGTGGTTCCTGGTCCAAGCAGTGACGAAGGAGAATCACCTCACAGTCTCTGGAGAGTGGCAGGGCTTGGCTGCGAAGCGCGCCCTGCGCCGATGGGCTTTTTGAGTTCGCTCTGTTCCAGAGCGAGTGCCGAGGCAGAGAAATTAGGGAGGGGAGAGGTGGGAAGGAAAATCACTGGAGCCTCTTACGATCAAACTTCCACTAAGCAAGAGGAAATGTCTTATAAATAAACAACAGCAAGAGAAACAAAAAAATCCATCCCGTCCTGCCAGAGGAATGTACATTATTGTCTCACGACGGAAAACTTTACACCACACCAGAAAGCAAGAAAGCAGCCATTTCTCCTGAAGCTACCCTCCCTTGGGTGGGGAGGAGGAGGGCAATGCAAACTTGAAAAAAAAAAAAAATATTGGGAAGTTCATGCGATTTCCAAGTAGACAAACAAAACTGTCCAAATTCAACAGACGTCACTATTCCAAGGTTTCACACAGCACTAAATTTCTTTCTATCTGATGATCGTCACTCCACCATTAGGACATATTCAAGGAGGAAGTTCAAGGCAAGGGGAAGGAGGAGAAGGTTACAGCATATGTATGTGTGAGTGTAGACCTGTATGCATATGTATCTATATTTATTTATGCATAATACTGACATTTTATGCATTTTTTATTCATATTTATAAGAATAATTTTATATATGTATTAAAAAACTTGAGGCTCATGAAATTCTCTTCTCTCATACCTCCCCATAATTTTTGAGATTTACGGGTCAGAGTTCCAAGTTCTTCATTCTCTTCTCACAAGACTGCAACTGTAACCTACTTCGAGCTAACATGTTATTGTGTTGCAGCTCACAAGTGACACGAGTTTGGTGATTTCAGTACAGTCTCTGGCTTTGCAAAAAACTATTGTGTGATTTGGCACAACACACGGCAAATAGCAGTCTCTTTATGAGGAACTACAGATGGCAATTGAAAGAGTAATTCAAATAATTTATCAAGCACATTTGGAGACCTAGAATGGGGGATGGCCCGAGTCTATGAGAAACCGGTATGCTACAAGTCATTATTAGTGAGCTTATTAAACCTGCCTCACATGCACAGCAGTAAAAGATCAGAGATTGCTGATGGGAGCTGAGGTGCTTGGCAGTGCTGGGTTTTGGGTCACGACTAGGAAAGCAGAGTACAGCAGGTGAGGACCTACTTAAGAGGAGAAGTGGGACAAAAGACTGAAAGACCATGAGATAACTGAAGATGGCTTGGCAATCTCAACCTGCACTTCTGTTCTAGGATACTTCACCTTCATTTGAGACGGAGATGCAATGCTGAAAGAACGTAGTGCGCACCCCAAAATTCAGCTTACCAAGTCTCAAAAAAATTCCTAATCTGTTGAATTCTTGAGGACTACTGTATTCACAAGACACAAAGGAAAACATGTTTTTTAAACTAATTAATTTTACATCTGTGTGTTCTTGCTGGCAAAGTAATGCTGCCATAGATTTTGCTAGTAACAGTCAGTCTACAATGCAGGTGGGTAAGGCAGAGACAAGCTTTAGATTGAAGTATGGCTGAAAATAAAAGCCAAGAGCCTTTAATCCAAGATTTATAGTAAATCACAGCCTCTTCAGGCTCAGATCTTTAGGAAAAGAGACCGTTAAAGCATTTTTAGCTCTACAACACCAAGGTAATCTTAATAAAATAAAAGAAGGAGGCATTTCCAAGAGATTTCCTAAGACAGAGCAGTAGAAGTGACATCACTGACACAGCACTCGGAGAGCTGTAGGAAGGACGGGACTCTCATTGATCTCGCCAGACTAATTGGCAAATTGTAAATCTGACCATTCAGCTCATATGAGCTGATACCAAAGAGGTCCTTACCCTGGAAGGGCATGGGGTGACAGAGAGAAGCTGTCAGCTGATCTCACCTCACTAAGAAATGCTTTGCCCATTTACAAATCAGCTCAGCATTCACTTCTCTCACAATCTTCATGTTTACCAGCATTGCCAGAAATACTGAAGAAAACTGAGACAAATGTGAGCTCTTGCAAGTGAAACCTTATTAGTGAGAGGTGTCCAGAGAGCTGAGTGCTCAGAGAGCAGAGAGGCAGACAAAGAATCATGGAACAGAATTTGAAATAATAATTCCTGTCTGTGATGAGAAAAACCTTTAACATTTCTAAGCAGGAAATACAATTAGGAGGCTGATCAACTGACCTTAAGTTCCCAATACCTTAGCTGCCTTTAGGAGATTTACATAGATGGGATTGGGGGCAGTATATGCTAAACATTCTGTGTTTAGTAAGGTATTTTCTAAACAGTCCAGAGATCAATAGCAGACATTAAATTAAGCACTCTGGCATTCTTATTATTTAGTATCATTAAGCATTAAGGATGGCTGTACTGTAAACACAGGGAACAGAGGACCAAGTGAAATCTTCTGTTAAAAAAAAAAGCCTATGAAGTTTCTGAAAATTAGACTAAACAAAAAAAAACATGCACTGAACAGATCATGCAGTTGTGATCAAAATCTTGGCAAATTCCAACTGTCTGCCCTGTCGGTGCAGACTATTTCCACTACAGACTTCAGGAGACTGAATTGTGCCATTCTTGCTCCACTAGCATTAACAGTGGCCACAGCCTCTGAACTGCAAAATAATAAGAGCCAGGAGGACAATCATTTTCCTCAGATTTTTTATTTTGACACTTCCCATTTGTGCCCTTTTTCAAAGTTTTAATTTGGTAAAGGCCCTTTTCAGCCTGTCTTTTAACAGGTCACTAATAACTTGGGATGCAAGATCTCATATTTCATTTTTTTGCTGCTGCCACCACTAAATATTTAATTTACCTTGAGTACAGCAGACCACTCTGGAAAGTTAATTTTTTTTTTTCTTTTCACTATACTGTTTACACACTAGTTTTTGTGACTCATTATTTGCATTAGGCTAGTTTGACTCTACCTGTTAAAGTAAATTAATAAACTGTGTATCAAAATACTTTAATTCTTTAAGTACCTCAGTGAGGCAACTGCACTGACTTTCCTTTTTCTTGAGAATTTCCATATTTCCAATATGGAAATAACTGGGAGTCTTGGAGGTGGTGCCTAATTATAACACAAGCTTCTTCTAGATAATATTTTTTAATATTTGCAACCATGTTACACACACAAATATAAATGTATACATTTGTGGATGTACATCTGTAAATACATGCATACATATAAATAAAATCATCAGAGTTTCATTTCTTCCTCCTGTCTTGGCTGTTAGTCCTTGAACTAGAAGACCAAATGCATTTTGCAGCAATTGTATATACACACACACACACACAGAATACAGGGCTAAACACAACAACCCCTAAGGGTTTCTCTGCCTGCCTTGTATCAGTATAGAGTGGACAAGCCTCAAAAAGGGTGATGCTTTTCTCATCACAGCAAAGAAAGAGAGAAGAACCCCAGCAGAAGAAGGAGAGTGCTTAGAGACGTTGACTTTTCTTTCCTCCCTTCCATGAGCTAAAGCTCTGTGCGTAGAGAAAGGCCATGCTACAACCAGACCTTGGGAGCAGCTGCAGATAAGCACATGGAGGTTAATTCTGCTTTTTGCTCCATTAACCTCTGCTCCACCTTTTGTGACACCTTCAAGGAAAAAGACAGGAAGACAGTGCGGCCAGGAGAGCCAGGCAAGTGCCGGCAGCCAGGCAGTGGTGCAGGGGGCTGTACCGGGGTAGGGCTGCCCCTGGATCCTGGGCTCCATTGGCTTTGGAGACCCCTTTGCTTTGCTCTTGCCAATTCTGCCTCAGCACTGAACACTTACAGGATGCAAGTAATTCCCTCCTATGCGAGGCAAGCTTCTTGGCAGTGCCCTGCAGCTTTTCCCTCTGCTCTGTGCTCCTCTATATAGCAGGAGACACACAGCCTTTGGCAGTGGGCGCAAACAGATGAGATAAACAGAGATGAATTAAACTTAGTGGAAAAGTCTTCTCCAGCTGTAATGTGTCTACCTATAAATAGATATTCTCCTGCTGTCCTCCACATGCAAACACAGAGTTGAGATTTTTTTGTTGTTGTTGTTTTCTTGTTTAGTACAAAGCAATTAAAATGTAACAACCTCTCAAAATCTTCCTTTATTTGAAAAAAATAGGTCACGGACACAGAAGCAGTCAGTCACGGTTTGGAGTGGGCAAGCAAACAATTTTCATTTGATTGTGCCCTTGTTTTTGTAACTAGCTTTTCTGCTGTGACCTGCTATACTTACCCTGTCTGCTGTGCTAACCAGCAACATGCCTTTTTAATCTGCCTTCCTGGGGTCTGCATTTGATTACAGCATTCATGTTCTATTTAGATTCTTTTGAATCATGCCCTGTGGTGCTAGCACGAAAGGTGTTATTTATAAAATGAAATTCTGTTGTATTGCAACTTGGATTCAAAGAGGACAAGCAATATTAAATACTTACTTTATTTAATAATATCTTGGATTTATTAACTCAATTTCATTACAAGATTAGAGACGGTAACCTGGAGGGGGTTATTAACTAATAAACTGGCTTCAGGCAACTTTGTCCTATATAAAATAAAAAAAATACATATATATATATATATATATGCGCATTTAAATTACTTCTGAGGGCCCAGATACACACCTCTGGCTCAAAAGTATGGCTTTCTTGATAAATAGTATTGCAGAGAGCTCTTGGCTCATGGCTCCTTTAGGACAGTGGGCATCCACACTCAACAGCTACCCCAAGAGTGACCAACCCTATTTAGTTGGTTGCATCCCATGTGGGATGAAGTCTACCACTCAGATGTGACAGAACTGATGCAGGCTACAGGTACTTCAAACCACTGTGGGCAGCACATCAGAAACCATGAAACTGTGCCGACCCATCTGCCCCTCCTTGACTTCCCCAGCACCTCAAGGCTCACATTTGTGAGCAGTTGCACGGCTCCTTCTCTCCCAGCATCAGTCCGGCAAATTGCAGGACATACCAAACAAGAAGCTTCCCCAAAGCATCTGAGGAGACTCACAGGCAGCATGCTGTATCTCCCCCAAAAAAGCTCCTGAGCTATGGAAAGCTTCTCTTTCCAGAAGATGAGGTGACAGAAAATTCCTGACTATGTACACAATAGGATATGGACTTATATTCCGATACTTAGCTTTTTTATGGTAACTTTAACAACATTTCAAACCAGTACATATTCTGTTCAGCCAGATGTTGCACAACTGGCACCTGAATTGAACTGCAATCTCTTCACCTGGTAAGCTGCAGCACGTTTGTCAGCACCCCAGCCTAGGGACGAGGGCCAGGTTAGGAAATTCACTGAAGGCTGAAAGCTCCCCAGGAGTACAAAAATACTGAGATGCAATTTTTTTCTCCATTTTCTAAATAAAACTAACAAATGCTAATACACTATTAAATGCCTCCTCTCTGAAACACTCTACGACAAGAAGTAGCTTCTGTGACTTTGAACCTGTCAGGTCCACAATAAAGCCTGAGTGTGACAGGGGAAAATAGCACAGTATCAATGTCACAGATACTACAGGCAGGGATTCCCACTTGGAAGTTCATGGCTGCTAAAAGCTTTCACCCCATATCTGTTGCACAGTTAGCTGTGAGTCACCTGCAGTCAGCTTCATTAGACCTGAAGTGTCACTCAAATAAGACAAGCTTATTGCTAGAACAAGAAAATTCAGATTTTTAGGCATTTGATAGATTAAAAGGAAAGTGTCATGATATGTTAAATGGATATTCAAATACTTTAGGTCTCAGTTTTCATCTGCTTACAGATCATATGCCTTTGCTTAAAGCTGCATGGTAGGCAGACACCAAAAATAAAGGGCAAATTGTTTTTTTCACTCATGTGGTGTTGTTCATTGCAATGACTCAGTGAAGGATAAAATCCAGTGCATGAAGATCATGAAAAGACAGAAAGACTAATGAATTAAATTTGATCAGAAACAGATTTGAATTCAGAGTGATCTCTAAAATTCAGGGGAGAACACCTAGAGCATGATGGTGCATGGATATTCCCAAGCGAAACAGTGGTTAAGTAACAGAATTGTATAGAGAAAAGGTTAATTTGGGTCAAAAATGAAGGGAGATTGAGAAACAGATTTATGGTAAAACTTTCAAAGGCAAAAGCAATAATTGCACCCGCAAAAGGCATGTGCATCATTGCTACAAACAAAAACACATGCTTGGACTCTCTACAGGCAATCTGGCATCTGTCTCTCATTCCCTCCCTCCTCCTGACCCTGAGACCTCTCTCTCTCTGGAATTTTGTTCCATGAATATTCCATAATGCTACACTCAGCTCCTATTTTCAAGAAAAGTCAGCATTAGCTAATAAGTGGAAGTTCACAGCATTACTGTCAATCAGTGGTTGGTTTCCATGAGAATAGAGACAGAGCTCAACAGAAAAATAGTGAGGTTCAGGCACAAGTGATATTCTGTCTACATATGTTATGTATGTACCACTTTGAAACTACAGAACTAGCTTGTTTGGCACTTCATTTATTAGCAGACTCTCAAGGGTATCTACAAAATAAGCCAAGTTTAAACAACATTCTTTTGGGTCATTTTGAAGTGAGGCAGAAACAAAATGTATTATTTGGTAAGTTAGGAATACTGCAATTTATTAAATTTATTCTTGTTCTCACTCTCCTCACTTCTTTCTATATGCTTAAAACCACCATTAAGACAGAGACTGAAGCTTTTTTTGTTTTCTAACTGCCTTTTTTTTTTTTTTTTAATTTCACCCACCAGGTCTCAAAGAATAACGATTTCTATCCCAAAATACTTAGTGAGAGAAATTTCTAACTGATTCTGTGGATTATAAAGGGAAACTATGTCTGTTTTATTGATAAAAACATGCTACTATTCCTGAATTGATACAGTCTGTTTACAATAAACAGACAAGGCAATATGATGCATGGGTAGAACTTTACAAAGGCACATTTATCTTCTGCTGTTTTTACCCATTCGTCAAAGTTTCTGGCATATTCTCCACTAGAAAGTAAAGAATGTAAGAAAATAAGGAAGTTAATTATTTCCTTTTTTTAGGGAACCTAACCCCAGAAATCCCATAAAATGTAGATAATTTCTAAATTTGAAATGTCAATAAAATTTCATACAATTGAGTCAATAGCTTTACAAGGGAGTGCTATGAAAAGAAGGTAGTTTCATAACTTTAACATAAAGAAGGATTCAGTTTTAAAATACATGCCAAATTTAAGACTATTCATCAGATAAAAGCCCTTGGTCTTACTTCTGATTAAATTGATGGAAAATGAGCTCATGGGTGATGGGAGAGAAGCACCAGCAAACCCAAACTAGTTGACAGACACAGTTAAAAACTAATTCTATTCAGTTGTTTCAGTGTGACTGATCTCAAGAAGAATGAAGCAGTTCTGCTGGGACAGACAGTCTGAGCAGTGGATGGAAAAACAGGAAGAGTGCAAGCTAGAAATCACTTGGCCTCTCCAAGACCCACCAAGACAGAAGGATAAATGAAATGCCATTTGTATGTGTTCTTCCAAGTCCCCACTCTCTCTCCATTTTCCTCAGCCAAGAATCTCTGCATGTATCTACCTAATGAAAAATTTATCTTCTTTTCCTCCATGAAAATCTAAGAAATTCATGGGACAGACCTGTTTCAAAGGCAAATAAGAATCACACGATGGCCACAGCGTGGGGGAATTTTCTCCCTCTTGTGATGCTCTCTTTTTGCCCATGTGAGGTCAGCCTTTGAAGTCCACTCACATAGTCTATAATATAATGTATGAATTCCTTAATCAACCAGGTGCTAATATAAAATTGGTACTTGATTCTATACTGGGATTCAAGTGTGCACTTTAGGAAGCTGAAGGACCTGGTCCAGCACAGCTGTAATCCCGTTCTGCAGTATTCAGTGAAACCACAATTTCAAATTTTTATTCTAGTGTGTTTTCAATCAGCATTCTGTGGAAGGACTGAGGCCCATTACAACCTTATTAAATGGTAGAACAAACCAGTCTGACCCCAGGCAAATGCTTTATCCCCCCTGTATCTCAGTTTCCCTACATGTCAGGCTGGAAGAGTCATTCTTTCTCACTTAATAGGAATGTCTTGGGAATTACCTGCTTAACATACAGATAAAAAAAGGCTCTGAAAGGCAAAGTACTGTGGGGCTGAGTGAGTAGGCATGCTGCAGTAACATGGTTGTTGCCAGCAGGCAGCAGGTACCACAGATCTCATGAAAGATCACTCGTCGATTTTAAGTTACGTTCATTTTTGTGCCTGTTCCCTAGGCCCCCAGAGATTAAATACAGCTGAGTGCTATTATCCAGTTAGCTCCAGCGAATGAAAAATATACTCTTTTAGCAGTTTTATTCCTTTATCAATTACTACTTTAAGAGATTTGTACTGTATTATTTTATATTGGCCAGTTGTAAAAATAATTTATTCCCTGAAGAGTTTTATTCCTTTAACATTTCAAATTTTTTTGTTCGATGTTTAACATGTGACCATTTTTGACAGAGAATGAAAAGAATACTTTATTAAAAGAGCTAATATAGCTCCTTTTCTTATGTACATTTTGACCATTTTTAAAAGAAAAGATCTGAATAGGATTTCCAGTAACGCAGAAAATCCAGTAAGATTTTTCTGTTTTCAGGTTTCGTTGCATTACTGCATTATCGCCCTGGAGGGGAAAAAGATGGAAATTGTGTCCAGATTTCTGGTGAAGTACCAGACCTGTTGAGGACCAAGCCCCCTCTCCTTTCTTCTAGGTACATTTTTTTTTTTTAAACTTGCTCCTACCAACATGTGTATAGAAAAGAGACAAGCTCCTAACAGACTCGAAACCCTGCAGAAGAGCCTCTGGGATGAAAACCTGTCAAGTGAGCATAGAGAGACACTACAGAACTAACAAGAAAGCATGCTTGAACACTATTCAGTGACTGTCACTGCCAGGTAGCTCTGTGACTAAGTTTTCTCTCTAAGTGGTTTAAACCACAGTGAAAAGAGTTGTCATGATGAGGAAGATGCCCAGTTGGATTGAAAGGGTAAAGCTCTGTTTCATTTGAGAACATGGTTTCATGGAGGCAGGAACCCAGGCCAGCCTCCAGCTCAGCAGAGGTGTGTGATATCACAGAACATGGGATGTCACCGTGTATGTGTATGGATGTCACATACACATGCCTTAGTTGTGGTCACACACAGTACAAAGTCAATCAAGGATGAAGCCATCTGGGATGAAGTCCATCTAAGGATGAAGGGCAGAATACACAGGGTGTGCAACAGAGCAGAGCTGGTGTTTGGGCACTGCTGAAACAGTACTAAGCTTTTGTGGAGACAGTGTTGCACAGCCTCATAAAATCTCCGCTGCTGAGCAGAAGATGTTGATTTCCTTGCCAATTCATAATTCAGATCAGACAATGAAGGATTTCCTGAGGTTAACAAGCCCTGTTAACGATGGGGAGCCCGGCTTGGAGTAACCCTGAAGCTGTTAAAGTGAAAACATGCTGTATACAAGGTTTTGTACTACTTCAGTGCAAACCCTAGAGGCCCTGAAGACTCACCTGAGTTTCACTTTAGGCTACTAAACTCAAACCAACTGTGGGAGAAAAGACTGGCAAAGCTTATAGCCAGCATCTTTCATCAGCAGTTCTCAAAGTAGTTTACAAAGGGATTCCCTATTTTATGAGGGCAAAATCACTACAGCAAGGAGGAACACCTTGTTCTAGACCACGGAGCATAGCAGCAGCAGAGCAGGAACAGAACTTGAGTTACTTGTGGTCTAGGCCACCATATTTCCCACAAGACATAATGCCTGAAACAAATGAATACTACAAATTAGCAGCAAAGTTTTGAACAACTCTAATCAGCAGCACAGAAAACCAGTCCCCCACAAACATCTGCTCAGTCATATATGTTTATTCACTGGATGTGGATGAAAAGAAGTCCTTCTCTAACTGGAATGACTTGTGTCAATCTTTAGCCCTTTAAAACATTGACTAATTTTAGACTTTCTGTGGCTAAATACATTTGTAAGCTATTAAAACAGTCTCCTGGTACATGGAAAACATATGGTTCCAACAATGTTATTCCTTCATGAAGGCCTGTTTCTTCAAAGTTTCCTTTAGGTGTACACTAAGCTTGTTTGCTCTTCAGAATGCTTGTTTTTATAACTATTTTCCCTCCTTTCCACAGCTATTTACTGGAATGATATATATGTGCATGAGTGTATATATATATATTAAAGACACTTTTATTGACTGAAGATGTAATGATATAGTGCTAGTCAGAAAAGAGTATAAAAAATGCATATCCCCAGGAACACATTTCTTCTCATAACTGGTGCACTGCATGTTTACAGGGAGGAAATGCTGCTCATTCTGCCGTTTTAATTTCTCACACATTCGGTGCATACATTAAAAATCATGGAAGAAGACAGTCTGTCCAGGCCAAGACCTATATATCCATTCAGAAAGGTTCCCCACATTTTACTGAGGCTACAGTCTACTAATGAAGAATGTCCATTGTTTCCTGCACCACTCCCAAAATATTAAGCTATAGCTGCTCCCTGTTTTACCTATTTGTTCCTGGGACAATTTTCCATGTCAGATTGTAATCACCATGTCTGGCTCGCTCTATAGCCACCCTGCCTTCGCCTCCCCTCTCTGGACTGACCCCAGCAAACCTGCATTGTTCTGATCACCAGCTGGTTTGTGAGCTTGAAGGAAGCCATGTTTCTCTCGGGTATCTGGCTTGGCACTGCAGACTGCTCTTGGGTAATCTTAACCTTAAAAATAAGCCTTGAACCTTATTTTGCACTTCATGGTTGGACGGGAAAACTACAGCAAACAAGACCAGGATAGTGTAAAGTGGGAAACAGTCATCCTTAACCAATGTTTGGAGCAGGGTGCAAACGCAGGAACTCCATGAATTCCATCAGCCTTTGGTGGAGAAAAATTAAGTAGGAGGCCATGTCCCAGCAGCTGTGAGCACCACTCATTCAGTTCTGAAGAACAATAGGTCTGGCCTAACACCAGGCCTGAATACACGAGAAGTGGACAAGAACAATGTCACTTATATGAGAGCAAAAAGCCTACTTTACAGAAATTGAGAGCTGTGTCTCTTGGAAACACCCTAGACCTACAGTGACAAATTAGGGAAAATAGCTGAGAGAAGTGAGTAAACAGGATGGAGCAGAAACAGAATTGGAAAAGGCATGGTGACAGAAATGGAGGATATAAGTTTGGTACTGGATTCTATTGCTGGATGAGGAAAAACAAAAGCCAAACAAGTCCATAAATTAATTTCAGATATTAGCTGCATTGCTTAATGAATTTCTGAAACATGCTCATATTACGAGTGCAGAATGATAATCTATAAAATAGATTTTAAAACTTTATCAAAGGTGGTTTTTTTCCTTGCATTTTACTGCCCTTAAGATAAAATTTCTTTTTTCTGTGGGAATTTATGCTGTCAACGTTGGGACTGACTGATACGTACGCATCTTGTTTGTACAAAGAAATCTAGCAAATTGCTCATGCAGAAGTGTGGATGCAACTCCAGGTGTCAGAAGGAAATACTTGTCCATGGAATCAGCATTAATAAATTAATAGATTTATGTCTCAAACAGTTTGCCCAAGTAGCACTGTTTTACCTCCAAGCCACAGATTTTCACGTGGCTATGTCCTCATCCATAAGGCAAGAAGTATCTTTGAATTGTGAAAACAGAAGGGAAAAAAATTAGTAAGAGACAGACCAAGGAAATGAGAACTAGACCTGGCATAGGAGAATACTTGTCAGTTAAGAAGAGGTAATGGAGGGAGAGAAACACTTGAAGAAAGAGGTGTCTGTACACTGACCGGAGGTACTTTCAAAAGATCTAGTAAGTCTGTAATGCAGATAAAGAGAAGGCAGCCCTAGGACAGCAAAGGAGTAAGGAAATATAAAGACAGAGTCCCTTTATGCCTAAAAATGACCAAGGACATAGTAACTATCATGCATACTTTTTAACTGAGCACATCTGAACTATCGTGCTTGAATTCTGACCTCTCGCTTGATGTAAAATTAAGTTTCAAAAACAGAAAAATAAAAAAACGAACTTGGCCTCCCAATGGGATGCTGAAAAAAGCGTTGCTTGCTTTATTTCTCCATGCAGTTTTTTTGCCACTTCTGCTGGAACAGTGTGAAGGACAATTACTTCAAGTGTAATGAAATGAGTGCCTTAATGTGAACACTTCCCAACAGGAGATCCATGACGCCTTGACAAACTGAAATGCCAGAGCCCTCTGCCATCACTGCTCTGTCCGGAAACTGCCCTCAAATATTTGAGACATTCCTGGAATTAATAAATAAGTGCTGATTTGGCCTGGCTGGTTGCTGCCTGGTATCCCTGGCTGGCACTGCCTTACAATGGATGGCATTGTTTTGTTGCAGCAATTCTTTTGCTTTTCTTCTTAAATTTCCCAGTGCCAGCAACAGGAAGACTGATTAATTTCAACTAATATGACTGTTGACTCAAAGATCTGACTCATTTTAAGGAAGCTTTTGTTGGATGCTTAGTCTACCAAACCATGCATACTTTAGATTATTTGGCTCTGTAGACAATATGATCAGGCAGACACAACCATTTTGGTTGAACTCAGGTACACATTGTTTTTGTACTGGAAAGCTGGACATGAACAAAAGTTATAGTGCAGCCTCATGTAAAGTCTAAAACAAATCCTTTCTGCGCTGTGTATTGAACTTGCCAGAAAACAACAAAAAAGCAAGTAAAAGGGGAAAAAATTGTTTGTCAGCCTCAAGTCAGTGAAGCTGTAGTACTCAGAATTTGCTTTATGCAATATGCATAAATGTCAGGTCACAATGCAAAAACTGGGAAAGGAAAAGAGAGTATTTTCTCTTATTATGCTTTTTTGCCATGGAGCAGCCCATAACACATCAGTTAACTTGGGGCTCCTTGCTGGACTAAACAGAATAATGCATTTCAAACATTTCTTTAATGAATAAAACTAAATGTAAAACTACAGATATTGTCTCTGCTTTTTGAAGCTCACATATACAGAGCTAAGTTTCAGGGGAAGTTCATCATAATGCCTTTGGAAAACACTTGTCTAGAATCATACTGTTTACTTTTCTATTCGTGCATTTTCATAATCAGCTTTCATTTGCAAAAATGCTTCCAAATGTTAGTTACTCAAGACTCACAATGGCCAAAATGGAAAAACAGTGGTAAAGGGCCATTGTGATCCACTCAAGGCCACAAAAAAACCCCAGAAAATTTTCTTGTATCTGAAACATGCTTTCATTATTATAGAAATAACTGCTTGGATCACCAACACTTCTGTTAGAAAAATACAGTCCTGATCCTATTATTCAAAAGTGTTTAGAAAGAACTAATTTGCAAGATGGATACATGTAAAATGCATGGTCCTTTTACACAGAAGAAAGGAGGATTGTTCTGGGTATTTAAATTACCTTCAAGTCTTCACTACCAGGTCATTTGACTTGAAGCTGCTGAATACAAAGCTTTTCTTAGGTGCAGGTAGGTGCACTAAATACTTTCATTTATTTATACATAAACTATGAATGTAATACATCTCCATACATTTGAGCATGTACACACAAAGTTAGGTGACTAATGAACAATTCACTGGCATAGTAGCAGAGCTGCATTCTTGAGACTTGCTGAATGAGCAGGCTCAACTTGCAATCAGCTCGAGAGCACAAAAGTAGCACTCCTGCTCCTGTGCAGGAAGACTGGCAATTATACGCCCTCCTCTCACATCACTGTCTTAACAGTCCCCTACAGCAGTCTAGTCCCACAGGGTGGTCACAGGAACCCATAAATGGTTTCTATGAGTGAACTATCCTTTACCACTTCCTCGCAGGACAGTTGAAGTTGTATATCACAGTGTTCCAAGCAGGAAGGGTCTGTGTGTAGCTAAGAGAAACTGAACTATGACCTGAACACGAAGAAAGAGGTTTTGGGTTCTTGATTCATATGTTTCTGCCACCCATGTCCTAGGAGAAGTTTCTGTTTCCACTTATCTAGAAATTTCCAGAAATCCTAGAAAAGGAATGGAAATAATTATCCACAGCACTTAGGAGACTAAAAGGCTTGACATGTGTTTGTGTTTATATTTGTGTACAGGCATAAAGTCTCCTGAATAATATGGGAATATATGGGCGCAGATGCTCCATTTAGCCCAGTCCTCCCTCTCCAATGGAGGTCAAGAGTAATCATCTAGAAGAAGATGTGTAAAACAAGGGCAAGGTTCTTATGATACGTCCCTAGAATGTTCTCCTTCCCTTCAACAATTTAGCTGAGATAACAGGGCATTTGGAAATAGAGAGAAAGTAACTAAAATTAAAACAGTCCAGCAATATGGAAGATTACCCTACATTAAAACCTGTGTCCATGTCAAGCAATGTTAGCTCAGGGGAAACATAAGAAAAAAGCATAAATTAGAAATAAAGAAGACCTGTTCTTTTTCTGACCACAGCCAAGTGTGACAATGTTGGGTATGCAACTTTGACCCTGTCAGCTAAAAAAATTGCTATGGGTTAGACCCAAAAGCTGAATTCCTGAGCTTGGAGGAAGCTTAAATCCCAACTCACACCAAACTTGTCAGACTTTTCCTGTACACACACGCTGCTGTTTTCCTATTAGGGGAATTCCTCTAATATTTTTCTGTTGTAAACTGGTACTCCTGTTTACCTTCTCATCTGATGGCACTCTCAGTATACAGATGGGAAGACTAAAACATTTGGGATCCCTTCTCTGTAGCCACAGAAAGGATTTATGCATGAATCCCATTAAGAAGTATTGTGAAAAAATCTGCACTAAGAAAAGAAAATGACCCTGAGTTTTAAAAAAAAATTCAGAGCTCTGTCATCTAGGAACCTCTGTCACAAAGACAAACAAAGAAGAAAGGAATGCAGGACTACATATTTGCCCAACTACAGGACATCTAGTCTGATAAACTCCAGTTGCCTTGATTCAGAAGCAGAAACTGCAACAAAGTTAAACATTTTCAAGGTAGTTTCACTTTTGTCTGTTATTGGTTTGAATATTCAAAAAACCAAAACTGGAATAACTGACACATACTCACATAGGAGGGAAAGCAACCCAATTCCATTCATTGTTTTAAATACAACAGAAAGTATTGTCATTCCCACTAGCAGATATGGATCATGAAGCTACTCTTCAGTTTGTTCAATCTCTGCTGCACTCAAAAGAGAGATACAGAGAGGATCTCTAATCACACTTTCTCATTCCACCTAGAAAAGAGGGACGAGCCTGTGCACGAGTTACTCCCAGTACATCCAAAGGCACTGCCTATGGGGTTCTGCAGTGAATTGTCTGCCTACAGGGAAACCTTATGAAAAGCTTTTAACAGATTCCTGCAAGAAGAATTAAGTAGTTCTTCAGAGAACAGATGGAAGGAGAAAAAAAAAAAATTCCATCCCCGGCACCTGCTTTAGCCTCATATAACTAGATGATTATAGCATTCCTGTCTTAAATAATTTTCAAAAGGGGACCAAGTTTAAACTTTACAAACCTCAAACCATAATTTAACCAAATAAAATACTACTCAACCTTGTCAAATGCTTTATACAAATTTTTAAATAAACGAGGTAGAGTTCTTCTCAAGTGAGACATCATATTTATTTTGACTTTAGACCTAACTCAAATCCTGCAACTCTGTGAATAAGAAAGAAAGAAAAATAAAAGCATTTCAAGTGCACTTGCCAGATTCCAAACTGGGTAAATAGAGTTTCCTCATTTCAGCCTATTTCAGTTTCAACAGTCTAAGTTTTCTCCCTCTATACTTTAGGTTAGCAATGCTCTTGTTTCTTATTCCAAAAGGGGTCCTGTTTTTTTGAAGCAGATGATAGATTCCTGTGCAGTTTCTTTAAAAATTTAAACCTCTGATTATGAAAACATGCAGTCATATACTTCGCTTACAGCTGGTTAGCTAATCCCCTGAATTTTTAATCCTACAGGACTAGTCACACACTTAAATAACAAGCAGTTAGAAGTATAAACTTATAAACAAGAGTTTATAAATTCCATTGGAATTTTTTCACTTAGGCAAATCTACCAAAATTCAAAATACTAATGCCAGGATTTATATTTCTGTCATTCCTTTGAAAATGTAACAAATATAGATAACACCAAATGCATATGTAAGGTAAATATTTCAATATTTACAAATGCAGTTCCCAGTAGAACTGAGACATCTCAGTGACAATCTCAAATTCCAGAAAAAAACCAAATCTTTCTGAGCCATTACGTATTGCAAATTGCAGTGCCCATCATAGAATGTTTATAATTCTTATTGGTAGTTTTTCATGTTGCTACTACTTTTTATATTGAAAAAAAAAAAAGTGCTGTTGATAAGAACATCTATTTTGTTTTACATCCCTTTTAAACAAGAACATTGACTATTTTCCATAGTACTCAGCCTAGAGGTATCTACATGGACAGCCCAGACCAGGGCATACAGGTGCCACTGGAAGCATTCCCACTTAGATAAATGGTTTTTGGTGCAGACTTCCTGGGAAAGTTCATGGAGCTGTAACTGTAATTGCACTGAAGCCAATGAAAGTTCTGGGTGTGCCATTAAATGAGAAAGAAATAGGTCCACACAGGCTTGTACAAATTAGAAATACTCAAAACAGACTGCAAATCTCCTGTTGATACTTTAATTTGGATTTTTAAACCAGAAATTCCTTCATCTGCTTTTCACTTAGCAACATCTTCATTTTATCCTGCCTTTCATTTAGAAATCTGGTCATATACATGGTCAAGACCAGGAACATAAAAATCTAGCATTAAATCCTGAAGCACTACTTGCTTGTTTCTTGGTCAAAATCCCCGCTGAGATAAGCCCATACTCTATAAAAGAGTATGGGCTGAGAAAAGCTGCTGAGAATTTATCTAACTCAAAAAACAGATGACACATTATGACATGGTCCTGTGAGAGTCCACCCAAACTGAGAGAACTGACACGCAAAAGGATTTCTTCCATGACCTTCCAAATGCACTTTGACCTCTTTTTAGCAATTTCCTTAAGCCTTTTGCTGGAATTCAAATGAGTTCTAAAGTCCATTATCAAAAATGCAGACACCTTACAGGATCTAGTTTTAAATCTCAGGAAGACACCCGTGCACCTAAACTGTTCTCCTCACTCTGCCAAATGCTTTGTCCAGGAAAATGATACAAAAAGACTGATTTGACAAGATAGACGCTGCATTCTATTGCTGAAATTATGTCTTGCTAAACATCCATAAGTAACATTAAGACTAACCTAAAACCAATGCTCATTACTTATTTCATTTTCTTTAAGAAAAGGTATAATTCACATAAATTTTTTTATGTCCCAAAAAGTTCTTAAAGTAGGCATCCTCTCCAAAGATGCACAGTAAGAATGTCACAACATTTTGTTGATTTGTACACTGCACTTTACATTAGATGCCACAGAAACAGTTCAGGCTGAAAAACACTTGTGTGGACAATGGATCCCAAAAACCAATTACAGAAAAACAGAAAATTATATTTTAAAGAAATAATTCAGCTGCTACAAGATGAATATATAACTTATATACACTGAATAAATATATTTATACACTGATACAATGATATACACTGATTTATATATACACACTGAAAAGTTAGATGGCGTGGTCTCCAGTCTGTCATGGAGTATGCATGAAGGGGTTCTAGTGTTTACACACAGGAAGTAAGAAAGCACATTTTGCTCTGTATAGTCTTACATAAACTTCATAATATCAAAGATAAATACATCCTCCTGGCTAAGGGACAAGAAGAGCTGCTATCAAGGAAAGTTTGTTGAATGACACTCATCTCCTGTCACACTAAGTGCAGGTCTGGAGATGATTATGATGTCTAATCTGCAAAGGGAAAAGACCTGCAGTAAACAGAAAATTTCTGTGTACTTCTCTATGTATTTGTCTGTAGCAGAATGATCTATTAGGCTGTGGAAAAGAGCTTCTGGGAACAAAGTATCTCGAAACTATGAAGCAAATTCTCTAGAATAAGATAATAAGGTTTCCACCATTTATCTCCTTGGAACTTTCCTGTACACAGTTAAAAACAAGTCTACCAGGACCTGGAAGCTATGCCACCTGTAGAAAAATTCCATGCAGCAAAAAAATCAGAGTATCATTTAGGTTGGAAAAGACTCTTAAGATCATTGAGTCCAGCTGTTAACTGAGAACAGCTAAGCCCACCACTAAGCCATGTCCCCCAATGTCAAATCCACATCACTTTTCAATACATCCAGGGATGGTGACTCCACCACTGGTTTAGTGGTTCCATCCCAATGCTAAACTACTCTCAGACAGGACTGCTGACCCAGGATGGAAAGTGGCTTGGTGAGCTCTTCAGCCAGTACCTTCACTCAGTAGACTTGAGTGGATTTCATCTGGCCCCACAGACCTGTGTGTGTTTGAGTGGTGTAGTAGGTTGCTAACTACATTTTTTCTCCTTGGATTATGAGGCTTCATTCTGCTCACCATCCGTGTCTTCTGGCTCAGGGGGCTGGATATCCAGGGGAACAATTGGTCTTACCATTTAAGACAGACAAACCTCTCTAACTGCATCCAGTTAACCAAGCAAGGATCCTTTGCTTCCATGGGAATCAGCATCTTTTTTGACACAGTCTAGAACCCCGAATCACTATTCGCTGTCTCCTTACCCATTTAAATGTGCAGCTGTTATCTGTTTGCTCAGCAGACAGGGCAATGAGAAGAGACCCAAGAAATCAATACATGTAACATAAATCTCAGCTCTAACCTCAAAATCAGTCCCAGGCCCATGAATCAGGATATCTCCTTCTGAAAACAGCAGCATTCTGGGCAGAAATACCACCCTTCTTTGGAAATCCTAATTCTGTAAATACAACCTTACAAGAAAAAGCTCACAGCCCTTTTCAGGTCAGTACTGTGCTGACCTCCTCCTTTACATAAGCAGCAATAGTCCTGGGCAGGCTGTCACAAGTACTGTATTACATCAGACTCTATCAAGTAATACAAAATATAATAAGGATCTTGTGAATGTTCCCCAGAAAATAAAAAGTCATTGCAAGTGAACTCTTGCTCTCCTGAACAGTAGGTTTCACACCTCATCTGAAAATTCCATTATAACTTCTAGGTAAATACAGGATCTGGATGATGATGAAGATGGTGAATGTTGATCTTGTGGAAGTAACTAACACTGACTTTGCAGATCCTTAACACTGTATCTGGAACGAAATAATCAGGAGTTTCCTTCTCCATAGTGCCCCTTTAGTGTGCAGTGCCGGGAATGCTTATGGCGTCTCTCAGCTGCGCTCCTGAGACATGGCAGGAAAAAAACTCTAGAAACAGTAAGAAACCCATGGAGCACAAGCAAAACCTGTGTTTTGGAAAAATAGGCCTCACTGAACCTGGAAAGTATTACCATAGCTTGCTTTCCTGTGTAGGAAGCTGTTCACCTCCATTTTAAGCAAGACAGAGCAAACAAAAGTGCATTCTGTCTCCTCTAACATGGCAGCATGTGACAGTCCAAGTGTTTGCTTGTGTCTCCTTGGAGTGAGCGATGCAGATTAGACGTGCCTGTAAGGGAGAAGAGTGGCTCAGAGCTCAGGATTGCTTTCAGGGGTGACCAGGAGAAGATTCGAGTTTGCTTATGCACCACGTCACCCCTTGGTCTGATGAAAACCTCCACACCTCCCCTCCCTCCCCTCTCCTTTAATCTCCGCATGCTGCTATGCGGAAGGTGCCAACTTGAGAACAGACAGTTCTGAAAAGAAGGCAATTAGAAAAAAAAAAGCACAGTACTTTGGAAATTTAAACAACAAGCCCTGTGATCAAAATAATTCATAAAGGGAAGGATTTTATGAAGTCATTTCACGAGCACACAATGCCTTTTTTTTTTGCTTTGTTTTTTAAATAAATCTGTCAGTACACATGCCAAGGCAACACATCTGAATACAATATCAGTAGACACACCCTGAATCCCTGCGCCTGTGCTCTCCAAAGTTACAGCAAAGGCTAAAAGTTGGGCTTTTTGCCCAAATTTTAACAATTATCAATTTATTTCTTTTCGTTTGGGTGCATTAGTTAATGCCTTTTTCTTCCCTTCGCTTCCCCTTTCTCCTCCTTTACAAGAGTTTCTTTTTCTCCTCCCTTCACAAAAAACCAACCAAACAAAAACAAACAAAAAAAAAATCTGAAAAATGGATTTTTCTCTCACTGACGGTAAATGTGTCTGCTTTAAAATAAAAACACCTAAAGAGATCTAACTTTTAATGAATCCCTCTGGCATAAGGAAGCCTGTTCTAATCTCTCTTTATACAGCTTGAATGATAGTTTTGCTCAATGAGTATTGACAGGGCCGTCCTGTTTCTCAGGCTTTCATTTTCCCTGAGTTGGAAAAAGGATACAGTGCATTTTCACATTCTCCAAGTCTGCAGTTGTTTTTATATAAGAAGCAATTTGCCTGGGTCACATCAGGTCAAATGGGAAGCCTGCCCAGCTCTTGGTTTTAAAGGAAAAACATACAGAAAGACACAAAAACACAGCAGTTTCCTTCATTAAATTCCACTCTACCTGCCATGGGCTTGCAGCCACAATGGAATTTCCCACCCTGGCTGACCATAGCTAAACTTTCTTTTTTTTTCTTCTCTCAATAAAAAGTCTTACTAGTTTTCTTTCAAGTGAACTTTGAGGTAAGGGTTATTAAAGTCAATGCAATTGTCCATTTTAATAAAAAAATAAATTAATAAAGGCCTTCATGGGACTGTGGCCAAATGTCGAACTCCGTATTGAAGCCCAGATTCTGATCTTTGTTACAATGCTGTAAGTCAAAAGCAACCCTTCTAAAGTTGTTGGAATTGTGCCTGGGTAAAAGATCAGCATCTTGCCTCAGTTTTTAACTCATTTGTCACTCAGGGAAAACCTCACCTGACTTTGGTATGAGTTTGCCTGAGTTCAGACTGCCTGTGAAGCACAGCGTGAAGCCTGTCTCTGCTATGTGTTAGGCACTCTGCTGGGCTTTCCAAACTCACACTGCCTTCAACACTTGAAAGGAATGGCCTCCAAATAACTGCCTTTCTTATTACCTAGCAAGTGCAAAAGTTACCTGGACTGGGAAAGCTTACTGCCAAGGAAAAGCAAAGCAGCCACAGTGCACCCCCAGCCTCCCAAACAATCACTGAAACCTGAGGTGAAATTCTACCCTGAGCTGCAAGAAGATGCTGAGGAAGTGACTCAGTGTGAACACTTTTAAGAACAATAGATCACCAAGATGCTTCACTGATTTCAACACAGCCCTTAGGAGAACCAGAGCTGCTTGTTTTGCTTTGACTATGATTTTATTGTACACACAGGCAAGGGGGGAGAAAGAGAGAGAGAGAGAAATAAAAAATACTTCCTGAACCAGAGGTGAGACTATTTCTTTTAAGATGCTAAAAAGATGTCTAATTCAAATTCGGATCCATCTAACTATCAAAGCATTTATACCTGGCCTCTCTCTGCTGAACGCCCAGTTGTTCCCACTGCTTTGCTGCTAGTTTGCATTTAATGCAAATGCTATAATTATGTTTGCAGAGCAGTTTCCATTCAGACTGTTTGCCCATAACTTTCTGCAAAGTTCTCCTTTTGGTCTGAAAGGAGACCAGTTCTTGCAAATGAATGATGCAAAGCATAAAGCAGATTGGGGGCAGGTGGAAAGAAAGTAGTGGAGGATCTGCTCAGCCTTGACAGGACACCACAAGTGGGTGGCCCCTGCCCTTTCCCACAGTTTTCTCCACGCTGAAAAGCTGTTCAGCATTTTTTTTTCCCTACAATAAAATTAAAAAAAAAAAAAAGAAGGAGAAAAGAAAAGGAAAAAGAAAACCAACAAAAACCAAAAAACCAGTTGGCTCAGTGCCCCTGTATCCTCTGTTTTCCAGACACTCATGTGTGAAACAATGGCAGTTTTGCCTGAATCAGGGCTGAGGATTGCTGGACTTGGCCTCTGAAGGATTTTTTTGACTTACTAGCATGACTTTCATCCAGAGATCACAAAGGGGTTTGCTCTATTTATCACACCAGGCAGACCTTTGAAGCAGTCTGAGCCAAACGAGGGCAGAGTCCCTTCTTCCCTTGCAGTGTCCTTTCCCTGGCTGTCTAAGAAACAAATGAGTTTTTAAAAATTTCATATACTCTCTTTGGTTTCACAGGCTAGTAAGATACTGCAAAGTTTTCTATTTTGTTTTCCTACGGTCAGATGGTTCTTTTCTTTTTTTTTATCTCCCTGCTCTCTCTGGTGTCTGTTTTTCTAGTTGATTCATCTATTATCCTTCTTTATGTAATTAAATTTCTCTACTCAGTGTGTCATTGTGCTCAGGCTGTATTGTGCTCTGTCACCTCCAATTCCTTTCCTTCAGAAACTCCACATCCCAATTCCTCTTTAAAGTTGCTTGCTGAAGCATTTGTTCTTTCAGCATCCCCATATGTTTATAAAACTGGAGATTAGTTCACTTTGTCTGACTTCCAAAGCCATTTGCTGCTTGAGACCATTTCATGAGCTTGTCTATTCTTGTGGATAAACAACAACAACAACAAAATCATCTACACTGTGAATTAGGAAGAATAAACAGCAATTGCATGGAACAAATACCAGTGAGGGTGAAATTAGTAACAGTCACAGTTTTTGTTGATGTTGCCCCTGCCAGAACTATTTTACTTTGACATACCTTTAGACAGTAGGATTTCACAAGTTAAAGGGATGACATACCTTTTTAGTAGAACCACGTGATATACCGTAACATTTAGCTCATGATTCCAGCATTTCTATTCTGAAGAGTCCCTAAATTCACAAACTTCTGTCTAGATGATTAATCTGAATACTCTGCCGTTCCCCAAAGCAGTCCATTATTTCCCACAAAGCCTTTAAAACTTTCTACTAAATTCAGGATTTTGAAGTGATGTCTGGCTAACAGATGTGCTTGTTCTGACACTTTTAGATATCTTTTCTCAAAACAAGAGTCCTTTCAACAATTCAAATTCAAGTCAATGGCAAAATTCCTATTGATTTAAAAAGATATGCTCAACTCTTGAAATAAGGAACTGAGCCTGTCAGTCACTCTGTACATAACATCAGAATAAATACAAAAATTCCAGTCTCCACGTGTATCCATCAAATTGTTTTCATTATCTGGAGTTTAAAAATATGGCAGAAGGGGAAAAAAAAAAGTTTTGAAATGGTTTACAGGAGAAATGAAGGCTGAAGTTAGATGTTGCCCATGAAGCTATCATGAGCAGCAGAAGAGCTGCAAGGAGGTCTCCTTTCCCTTGAGAATGGGGCTTTGAGCACCCTGGTCTAGTGGAAGGTGTCCTTGTCCATGGCAGGTGGTCTGGAACTAGATGATCTTAATTTAAGGACCCTTTCAATCCAAACAATTCTATGCTTCTGTGAGCAGATGTGATATTTATGGCAGTCTCCTCAGCAGATTTCCTCTCCTCTGAAATGGTCTCACTCAATTTGCAAGACATCACACACCTAATTTCTCTGCTTGAACCCCCTTGTATCTGCATTTCTGCTCACACAGATGTATAGTGCTGAAACCTTCTAGGCTTTAGGGTCATATCCACAGTCTGCAAGACTCAGAGGAAATATTGATCGTATCTGTGTAACCACAAATGGTATAAAAGCAGATAGAGGTGAGAACCAGAACTTTTTGTTTCTCTGGTACAAATCTGTATGGTAAATGTCTTATCACAGACTAATGATCTGTTGGAGAGAGAACCAGGAGACCAGGTGTACCACTGAAGTCTTAGAGAAACATTTGCCAGCAGAGCTTCAGTTCTGGTCAGGGAAACTTAACAGCCTTAAACACCACAACTGACTAAATAAATGCCTTATAATTTTATAAATGACAGCAGGAATGACTGCAATTATGCTTATTAGCAGATAAAAATGTCTCTAAAGGATTGGATTGGGGGAGCTTATAAAGCAAAACAGGAAACAGGCTCATTGAATACATCTGTGGTGCATGGTTAATCTAAGCCTTGCATACGTTCATTTTCCATGCCAAGCATGATCAGCAAGACATGATTATAGTCTATCAGTTAGAGGGGTTAGAGCTTGAACTACTATAGAAAACTAGCTTAAAATTATAATCATGTTAAGATATTATACATATTTTCTTATAGATCTGCTTAGCTATTTCATATTTTGACTGCTTCAACAATATTCCCAGAATCAAGTCTTTAAAATTAACTACATTATTTGCTAAGAATTTTTCTAAAGTCAGACTAGGAAAAAAGTTGCAAGTATGTTAAAAGTTCTTCCCTATAACCTGCTTGCACTGCATTCAGTTTGATTGAAATTCCACATAATTTATGATTTTTACAGCCTTCAAGAGTGGTAGGAACAGGAAAGAGAAAGTAAAAGATATTAATCAATTGTACTTCAACAATTTTGACATTTAGGATAAAATTAGGGACCCAGAAAGAAAATATTTATTAATGATTTCAGAATCTCTGGGATTTCAGATTTCTTAATATTTATTTGCTTAAATTGTAGATAATTTAATTACTAAAGTACCTAATTGATAAAATAAATGGGCAGAGGTAAAAAAAAAATCACGAATGAGAAGTTAGTAATCAAGAAAACCAGTACTTATCCTTTTAAAAGCTCTTATATCAAGAGCAACTAGCCTTCCTGCCTTCAGAGCCAGGCACCGTTCCTAATTTCTATACAGTGAAAACCATAAAACACATTCCATGGACAAAGAACGATATGAGGTACGGGACCTCCAAAAGCAATTTGCAAGTTGGAGATCACAAACCCTCTCAAGGATCCTGCTGTTTTACTGCTCAGCTGGGCTGGGCCGGGCCTGCAGCTGGGACCTCGGGGAACAGCTAAACTTGGCCTCCCTGGTCCTCGCAGCAAGAGGGACGGAAATGATTCAGTGGTGCCCGGTGCCAGCGCAGCCCTGCTGTGCTTCTTGCACCATCCTCCCTGCTCAGCCCCGCGGCTGCCCCGAGCTCGCAGCGCTCACAGGCCTCAGCACAGCTCAGTGCTAAAACCTTCCCTGCACTGGCAGGGCTGACTCTGCAGGGTAGGTGAGGATACCTAGATTCCCAACTTAAATTTCATCCATTACCACAACTGAAATACTTGGATTTTTTTTTCCACCTTTTGAAACCTGCCAATATCTTGCTTTTTATTAACTTAATATTATTATAATTATTTTCCCTTAATGTGCAATTCCTGCATCAGAAGGATCTAGCTGGGTACTATGTTTGAGATGCTAAAGCTGCATGAATTCTCTAGAAAGATTCAGCATTCACTTGCTCAGAATGGCAAGTTTCAATGAAATTTTCCTTGCTTTAATTGGTTTGAGCTAGCTCTTTGGCATTGTCTTATAAATAATAGAAGCTACACACTGCACTGTTATAACATCATTCATCTAAGGATCTCATAACTTAATTAAGAGGGATACTGTAAGGTTAAAAATCATATATTTTTCATTAAGTAATTTCCTTATCTATGTTACTGATAACATTTTAGGCTATTAAGCTGGAACAAATTCTTAAAATCTATTTTAACATCTACTACTAGCATGTATATATTATATATACACACATCTGGTTTACTCTTGGAGATATTAAAACAGATGTGCTAGCTTTAACTTTGTTTTAAGTTGGTTTCATTTACAGATTTTCATGTGTGAACAATGTTCTTCCTTCAGAGTGGTATAAACACTTCACAAGAACATTCATATGCAAACAAAAAACTGTATTAACTTCCAAGAAAATAAAACATATGTTTTTCTTAATATAAGACCCACAAGGATTCAACAATAAAACTTTATTTTTGGAGAAAACTGCCTAACATTGTATGGTGGTTATTTTCACTTTCTCTAAAGGGAAGGTGACAGGTACTATTTCTGTAGAGCTTAATTGTGGGAGAGCACAAATCTGTTTGCTGGGAGTGAATACATCATTAATAAATTCATTCCACTATATTTGAGCCTCTTCAGATAACCAGAAATGTGCTGTTACTTCGCTGAGGCTTAAAGCAAGGCTTGCTTTTTGTTGGGAGAAGCTAGCTGTGGGGAAAGTTAGCATAATGAAGTTTCTACCTGTCAGAGTTTAGCTCAACTCTAAGTTGTTGAAGTCTACGTGGCACTGCCATAATAGGGGGACAGTCACTAAAGCACTGTGGAGTCCCTGGGAATCTATATAAATAAAGTGTAACATCAAAAACCACACTGCGTATTTTTCCAGGCTTCACTTAATACAGGGTAAAACTAAGAAACACGATCAAAGTCCCACAGTGAGTTATCATAAAACCAAACCAAAAATCCATAGCCTGCACCATTCATTCCTCACTGAACTACTTAGGTTCTTTCTGACATTTCAATGTATTTCATATGAAGAACAATAGCAACCAAAAAAAGCTATTTTTACTTTTACTCTTATTAGCTAATACAGCAATAAAGATGGGTTTGACTTCCAGTAGGCCCTTTCACTTCTCAAGAGATTCCTCGTCTTTCTTCCCTTCCCTAGGTTCAGTGATCAGCAAGCAGGTGTTCAATTGCAGATCCACAGCTCCTGACACAAAAGGAGTTTTATATTTCATTTTGCCTTTCAATGGTCCATTGCTCAGACATCAATCCCAGAAGACATTCTGCCAACTACTAAACTTTTTAAGCAGATGGGGGTTGAAATGAGAAGCAGGTCATGGAGTCAATAGCAGCAGTCAGCTCTGTCTACTATTTAAAAAGAAAACTGCAATAAGACTGTAAAAAACAGAAATAATAAAAACAGAGAGCTAAAAGGCCTCTCAAGAACCAGTGAGGAGCCATGAGGGTGTGCTAAAGCCAGCCTCGAAGAATGGTGGTACAACCTGATAGTCAAAACTAAACAACGCTGTTGTGCACAAGACTCCCTGAAATGAGAAACACTAGGGTTCTTGACCTTAAATGAGACTGCCTTCAAACTCAGCTGCAAATGCTACATGCTCAAGGCTAACACATTTCACATTGCAGAGACAATATGAAACTAGGCCAAGGACCACCTTCTATGACAGGAAAAATCAAAGAAACATTATTCTGCCTGAAAATGTGTTTTATGCAGTAAATGTGTGAGCTTTCAGAGGTATCCTTTTGCTGGCTGGTTGCAGTAGTGGGACTTCAGTGAATGTTTCTTTGCTCATGGCCAAACCTCTGATACCCTCAGCTAAAACTTTCATTATTTCACATTAACAGCATTTTATGTTGGGGTTCAGATACAACTGCATGAGAGTCATAGTTTTCAAAAAGGGCAGGAGAGTGTATCCAGGCTACTACAAAATATGGATCCCAAAGACAGACTTTTCGTGTTGCATCTATTCGGGATCCAGGACATAACAGCTTAGAACAGACATGGGTCTGAATGGTGGCATTCCTGTATCATCTGCCAACCAGAAAGTTGCTTCACAGGCTCGGTTAAGTCTTTCAGATTATTGGTGTTTCGTTTTCATAATTAGTAATGCGTGGGACTTGTTTTGAGCGACAGTGCTTTAGCACTGTGAAGTTCAACCATCATTATGTACATCTCAGCCAAGACAGCCAGGGACAGCAGATAGGATAATGCTTTTCAAAACTGTATTTGTGTCTTTATGTTGTTGTCTTAAAAGTATGAGGTCTGATTAATCTGGTATTAGTGTGTATAATTGTCTCATTAACCAGCACAGACTTTTTTCAGCTCTGTGTATGCTTCAGCAGTGAATAAATTGTAACATGATAGTATTTTTTCAAGTAAGACAATTTTTTAATGTCACACACACATATATGTGTCTGAAGATATCTGCCTTCCTCCCTGGCTATTCATAAGACCAGAATATAGAATTTAAAGGGAGCTTATCTAATACCCTAAAATCAGTCTTAAAAATCAAGCACAGCTATCACCCTTCACGTCCACTTTGCTTTTTCAAGGCTATGTTAATGCCCAAAAAGCAGCTTTAGTCCTGTATTTCTATGCTTAGGGAGGTTTCTCTTAAATTTTAGAAACAAATACTTAGTTCATGGATTTAAAAATACTGCTGAAGCCAAAGTAAAAAGAAAAACCCAACACATTAAGACTTGATACTACTTAAAATTCATATTTACTGTAATTACCAAGGAAAAACGTCACAGCAAACCAGCTGTAGCTGTTTATAAAGAAATTTAAGACTGACTCTGGGGTCTGATATCCTTTTCTCGTGAGCAGGCTGAGCACACAGCGAAGATGTTCCCAGTATGGTACTCTTAAACTGCTAAAACGATTAGCCAGAGCAACCACGAGCCAATGGCCTCAACCCTTTCCACATAAAGGCTAACAAATTCAAATTGAACATTACTCTGACATAATCCTGGTAGGCCACATGGTGATATTTATTACACGTGTCCAGTTCAAAGGTGTTGCAAAACGCAGGTACAAAACTTGGTTTTTCAGAGATGAGCACTAGCAACAAAATACTTGCATTTTCAGTGCTGATTACACAGGAAACCAAATGAGTTTCTATGTTCGAGTAGCTGAAAGCAAATATGATTGTATTCTATACCTCTAGGGTTCATGTAAAGGACTAAAATGGAGTCTTTTGGTCAATGTTCTACCATCATCAGACAGTACAACCACTAATTATAACTTTGCCTTTTCCCTCACCCCTCCCTGAACCAGTTTCCTCTCCTCCCTGTGAGAAGAGTTAGAGATAGTGGAGTACATCCTTTGGGTATGTAAGGAAGGCCTCCTTCATTAAATGCCATGAAGTGTTTTGCTATCCTCAGAAGCATGGTGTTATTTAAGTGCTAATCAGTCTAGTCTTCAGTATGTTCAAAATCATTTCACTTGTTACAAAAAAGCTCCATTGTCACACATTACATTGCTGTTGCACTGAAAAATAATTAACAGCCTACATTTTGGGGTCCATTATTTCAGATGTCTACCTGATTAGGGAATTATCCAGCATTCCCAAGTTTTAAACAGAGAAATTAGAAAACATTAAAAAGGTAGGCCAGGGAACAGCTCTATGAAACAACTCATACAAAGAATGAGAAAAGAGACTGTTCTTTCCAAACACTAAAACAAAACAGTAGCTAAAAGTCAAGGCAATCTGACATAGCAAGCAATCTATATGATAATTTAAGAAGGTAATCTTTTAGATGGAGTCCCAAAGATTATCAAACTCAAGTATTCAGGAAACCATTCTTAACCAGAAATCCTAAAAGTTATGAAGTGCAGCACATAATGCTCAAAACAAAAAGTATAAAATACGGTGATCCAATTTGCAATTTCAAGCAACATAAAAAACAGGATGTACAAGAGAAACAATCCCTAGTACTTGGAGCACTAGAAAATGAGGAATTTGCTGTCTCCTCTCTTGCTTGTTCGGAACCTCTTCAATTCCTTGCCTCTCTAGATGCAACCAACTCGATCATCTTGAAGTCCAGCTAATACACTGGTATAAGTCAGAGAAACAATATCCTTGACTGACCTCAACAAAACCAGGTATAGCTGAAACTGCATCCAAACAGACCTCAGACTTCAGTGCCCACCAGGGTAAGACCTGCATCACTTCTTTATCCTTCAGAGCTTCCACATTCAGTTACTTAATACTGAGCAAATACTTTGATTACCAAAAAAAACCCAAAAAAACCCCAAACCATCAAACCAGCCTTCCCCGTAAAAAAACCCCAAACACAACAACAGCAGACCCAAACCACAAAAACCCTAAGTGAAGTACCAGTGATACAGAAAATTCAATAAATAAATAAACTGACCTCCAAAGCTTTCAACAGATATATAAGTAAGCTGCAAATTTGCACAAGAAGAAATCTTTAGTTGGAGGTAGAGGAGTAAACATCTTAGAAGACAGTACAAGTATTTTAAGAACCTGAATCTCAGGATCAAACTCAGTGTCTGATACACAGAAGTCTAGAAAGGGGCATCTTTCAAAGACTTTCTCCTTACATTCCAAACTGGTGGTGTGGGGCTTTTTTTCCCCTTAGTTTCTCAAAGCCGTAGAAAGTCATCTTTCTTTTCTTTCCAGCTCCAACTCCTGACTTCCAACACTGCCAACCAGGCTAGCACCCAATGCACTCTGCCTCCAGCCACTGTGGAATTTCTCACCCTGGCACCACATGCCCAGCTGTGCTCATGGAAGTGGAAAATCTGACAGCATTGTCAAAGACACAGCTTGGGATAATTGTTCCTCATAGTTCCTCTGTCAGTGAATATTCTCATGTTCCTCTCACAGGAAAGCAACTATACCTTTCATATTCCTCTGCTTGCAGCCACAGAATTCCTCTTTGCCATTAAAGTAGTAGTTACATATGTAATAATGTGAGAAAAGGTTTAAAAATCTTGTGCAGATTAAAGCCAACATGCCATAACTGTATCTGGTTTAATAAGTTCTTTGTGCAGCCTAAACATGGGAAGGAAAGGAAAAAGAAGCCAAAATGTATCTGTGTTTATGTAACACAGATGGATGTGCTTCATGCCTGTAAAATCTCTCTTTTATAAATTCAATACATAGCTTACACTTGTGTTAATGCAAGAAAGAAAAATCACTATTACACTACAAACACTTTGGGGTAAATTTTAAACAAAACATAGAAAGAAAAGCTGTGCAGTAACTCACAGGCAGAGATCTGGTGCTCACATAACAGATCCCGGTACGAGGAACCATTTTGACCTTAGATTCACAATTTCAGCCTTCAGATGAATCCAACCTTGGTATCTATCTAAGCTCATTGGAAGACCACTGTTCCCACTGTGCCTGAGCTGCCCTCGATACCCAGTGCCTCCATCCCCCTGTCCCTAGGCGGCAGAACATGCTGCTTCCCCAGGTCCTCTGGGAGAGTGGTGCCAAAGCATGGGACAGCCCAGGGATGATGTGTTTCAGGCTGGTATGGTGTTCAGTTTTCCTCTTAAGTACATGTTACATGGTTTTGGGATTTTTTTAGGGACACAGAACTGAAAAAAGATGCCAAAAAAGTCCTGCTCACTCCAGCAGGAAAAGGGCTGCACTTTCTAATGTTTTCCACCGATTTTCCTCTGTTTTTCCCTGTCCCCTGTCATAACCATTGATGTTATACCTATATTGCAAGTCATCTTTTTTTTTTTTTTAATGCTATCCAGTGCTTAAACTGTCAAAACCAAAGTCATGACTGGAGGGACGTTCTCTTTGCTGCTTCCTTCTGTTTCTTTTGCTACAAGGTAAAGTGTCATTGCTATTGAAAGTGGAATAAACAACATTCCTACTCTACCCAGTGAATTCAAATGACAGTTTCTCTGAGAAATTTTCCACACTCATATCTGTGCACGCTCCTGTAAAGGCAAGCCTTGTGCTGATCTCAACACTTTAAGGTGAAAGCTTATGTTAATAGAGCAAATTAAGCTACCACCTCTAGCTGGTTCCAGACAGAACCAGAGATGGAAACAGAGATGACTTGAAACCAAAATAATTTAACCAAAGCCACTCAGGTATTACACTGGTACCTCAGAGTAGCTTTGGTGATCCAGAAAACATAAATAAATAGCTGCTCAGAGTGGGAAGCAATGTGGTTGGCAATATATTAAGTGATATACTTTCTTTTGATTACACAGAACAATGTGCATAGTCTCTGCCTCTCCTAGTAACCCCAACAAGGGTCCCCTCCATTTGTTTCTACACAGATGCAGGTGTACCCTATCCACAAATCAGTGTGTCTTTTCCAAAAATTAGTCGTGATGTGAGGCGATTAAGAAATACTTTAATGACTAAATGAAGGTGCACAAAATCCTTAAGCATTCAATGAAATTTAGGCCGAAAAATATAAACCATGTATAAATAATAAATGCATTTAGTGCAGTGAATGTCTTTTCCTATACATTTTGTATGTTATGAATTGAAAAAAATGAAAAAACATGAAGTAGATACAAATACATGCACACACAGAGAGAAAATTATGTGGCCCTTTCTAGCATGAAAAGGAAATTATTAAAAGTTGGATAAACAACAACGGAGGATATGACAGGGGCAGCTGGAGAACCACACTGGGGGACAGAACTTCTAAGTGAATCTACACAAAAAAAAATGCCTCCCCTGACAATCCGTTGTTCTTCAAAGAGAATAATGATTCTAGAGATGAGTTTGCATTTGTCTTCGGATGTCACAATAAACGCTAAGAAAGCAGCTGAATGAGAGTTATTATTTCCTCTGAGCAACGAAGGATTTGGGTAGACTGTCAGAACACCAGCATCTGCAATCTGAGGGCAGATACAAAGCAACAGCAAGCTAGCAGGGAGCTCAGACTCTGTCCAGGGCCCTGGGAAAGGAAGATGAAAGAGGCCATGGGGCAAACTGGAGGTCTAAGAAAGGTACATCTAAGGACCACAACTGCAAGGCAGCTGTTAAACCATGAAGGAAATAGGAACACTGTTTGAGAACAGGAGGCATAACATTTTCCAAGACCAACAGAACACAAATGCATGCAAATTGGTGGGGAATGTGCTCCACAGAGGTCTATGCTACTTTATTGGAATAACTCAGACAGTTTGGGGGTACTGGGGCTGCATCCAAGTCCTTACCCTATTCACACACGTGCTACTCTGAGCACAGCAGAAGGACTTGTAACACATCTGTGCTCAAGAGTGTCACAGCTATACTATGGACTATCTAATCCTCTGTCTCTAATAGAGAAGGCTGGGCACAACATAAATCCAGCCCTTCCTCTCAATAACAAGATGCTTTTCCAACTGGCCTGATGGAGTACTTGTCCTGATGATGACTCTCACAGTCAGCTGTGCAATCTACCCTCTGGCTCCCAGTTGGTTTGGACTCATTGCCTATGTGCTCTAATACTCAAGACTACAAGAGATAAAGGAGTGATTCCAGTCTGACTGTTTAAGACAGTATGTTACTAACAATAGGTAAGCCATGTCCTTGGCACCTGCTGTTGGCAGAACCGGCCCTTTCCACTGCACACTCTTGCCTGCAGTGCTCCTATATGGAAGAAGACAACTGTAAATGACACTAAATTATCTTTCAAGACACTTCAGGGCAGCTGGAAAAACATCACAAACTGACCTAACAAAGTAGGGTGTAAACTCCCACTTGGTCAGGATGCTTTGGAGTGCTGGTGTCACAATACTGAGGAACATGTTTCACTATTTGCTAACTTCCATGGCACATCTGAATATCTTTCTTTAATCAGAACTAAGTCTAAAATGGACTGTGGATTGTGTTATGAAAGCAGAAAAATATTTTTTAATTCCACAGCCCTGCCCTACGCCCCCATGCCATTCTATCAAAACATACACAGGAAAATGTTTACAAGTTACAGTCTTCCAGCTAAACTTAGTTTCCTGTATGTATTTCAAATGCAATGTCTCAAGAACACACACAAATAAAAATCTAAAAATGCAGGTGGGGGCTGCACAGTGCTGAGCTTCAAATTTTAGATTTGAACCATGTTATCTTCTTATCCATTTGCTTCAGTCTTTCAGTTTTCCCCAGTACAGCTGAGTTATAGATTCAGACTGTAACTGAACAAAGGAGAATGCTGCCTTTTCTGTATCTCAAGGTGCTCACAATTAAGGGGAACTCAGAATCACAGTTTAATTTGGCATTTTCAAAGTTGAGATTTCTAAATTTCAAAGACTGAGGTAAGTCTGTAGATTTCAAAATATCTAGCACATCATCAAAAACAAGAGAACAGAGCAAACACCAGAAGAGAATCAAGTGCTTAAACTAGGACAAAGAAATAACTGATATGGATATTGGATTTGCATGGCAACGCTTTGGTAGCAAGGAGGCTATAGGGATGGCTTCTTTGAGAATCTGCCAGAACCTTTCCCTACATCGAAGAGATCCAAGGCCAGACGGCTCTGAGATGAACTCACCACTGGCCAAGGCTGAGCCCGTCAGTGACTGTGATAGCTCCTCTGGGACAATGTGCTTGAAAAGGGGGATAAAAAACTGCAGAACAGCAACAGCAGAAAGGAGTTAGAATGTGTGAGAGAAACAACTTTGCAGGCATCAAGGTCAGTGGAGAAGGAAGGGGGAAGGTGCTCCAGGCATTGAAGCAGTGATTCCCTTCCAGCCTCTGGTGCAGACCATGGTGAGGCAAATTGTGCCCCCGCAGCCCATGGAGGTCCATGGTGGAGCAAAGATCCACCTGCAGCCCATGGAAGACACCACAGCAGTGCAAATGGATTCCTGAAGAAGACTACATCCCCTTGGGAGGCCCATGCTGGAGCAGACTCCTGGCATGACCTCTGACCCCAGGGACAAAGAAGTCCACTCTGAAGCAGGTTTGCTGGCTGGACTTGTGACCCTGTGGGAGATGCACACTGGATCAGCCAGTTCCTGAAGGGACTGCACCCTGTGGAAGGGATCTATGCTGGAGTAGCTTGTAAAAAACTGTTGCTTGTGGGAAGGACTCACATTGGAGTTCATGGAGGGCTGTCTCCCATGGGGAGGACACCATGCTGGAGTAGGGAAAGAATGTGAGGAGTCTTCCTCCTAAGGAGGAAGGATTGGCAGAGACAACTTTGATGATCTGACCTCAGCCCGCATTCCCCGTCCCCCTGTGTCACTGCAGGGAGGGGTTAGAGAAAATCAGGAGTGAAGAGAAACTCAAGAAGATGGGAGGGGTGGGGAGGAGGTGTTTTTAAGATTTTGTTTTATCTCTCATTATCCTACTTTGATTTGGCTTGTAGCAAATTATATTAATTTTCCCCAAGTTGAGTTTGTTTTGCCCATGATGGCAATTGTTGAGTGATCTCTCCCTGTCCTTATTGCGACCCAAGAGTAATATTTTCTCTCCCCTGTCCAGGTGAGGAGAGGAGTGATAGAGTAGCTTTGGTGGGACCCTACAAATCAGCCAGGGTCAGCACATTACACATGGAACTGGGCTTTTCCTCATTTCACTCTCACAATCCTGTGGTAAACCATTTCACTTCATCTTTGGTTTAATTAAGGAAAAATTTATTGAAAACTCTCATGCTCAGAATGAGAACATATTAATCTTTTGTTCTGAGTAATAAGGTGCAAAGAAATGTAGTCCTGGCAGGATACTAATTTTTGATGTTGTCAATTAAAAAACTTCTCCTGGTGTTTTGAATGGAAAAATCTCTCAGAAAGTGTTTTTATCGAAGCACCCAGTTCCAAGTCCTGGATTATTAGGTTAAGCTCCGTCAGCAGAGAGACCAATATAAATGCTTTTCATACCATCTGCCTTGATGCCTTGACAAAAAAATAAAGTAGAGAAAATACATAAGTCCAAAATTCTGCAATTTTAACCTGTTTCCTTCTAATACAAAGCTGTGAAATTCAGGTCCTAAAAATATAAAATGAAAAACATGTGATTACTTTTTTCTTTTTATCTTTCCTTAAAACCTTACAGAACACCCCAAATCACCCAGTGTTTCCAGGACCTCATTTCTTTTTATATTTTGAAATCAGAAAAGCAGCTTTAAGTAAGTATAGGAGTAAATAATTTGCTCCACTCCCTTTTGCTGTTCTGAAGAGAGCTTGTTACAGCACATGCATTTTACCTGGTGTTTATTGGGAGGCTCTATACAATTACCAGGCTTTTGATTTTCCTGTTTAAAAACAAATTAGGGTGGTGTGCAGGGCCTTGTAATATTAGGCAGCAACTCCAATAGCTAATGATGGAGGACAGTACCTCTGTGAAGGTGTTAGTGGTTCATCTGGCCAATTAAAAGAGTAACTTAGGCAGAGTCCAATACTGCTTCTCAATTATGGTGGCTGTAACATCCAAGACTTGAGAAGTAGTGAGATTTGGTACAAAACAAGCAAGTGAATCCACACAGAGAAAAACCAGGGAAGAGTAGCTGGAATCCCACGGCAGAGAGGAAAGGGAAAATGCTATCTGCCATTGATGTACCTCGACTTATCAATACAAAAGAGGGCTGGACTTCAGAAAAACCAAAGCAGCTCAGACACGAAACAGATACTGATAAAGCCTATCTTCCTATAGATTTGCAATCAGAGCCTGGGAGCAGCAGACAAGAGGAGTACAATTGTCTTTGGTCTTTTCTCCCAGAACAAAGATAATGTTCTCAGTGAGCAGAAGACAGTCTGTGCTGTGGCTCTTCTGTGCTGGCCAGCCAACTGTCCTCTGCCAAACATGCTGATAAGTTCCGCTTGTTTTTCCCTCAGCAGGGGCAGTACTCTGAGATTTTTTCCTCTCCTTAGATACCCATTCTGTAGAAAACAAACCATCTTTTCAGTTCTTTCCGACTCAGCTGAACATCAGTATCAGCACGCTCAACAGCTACGTCTGGGTGTGACAGACAGGCACAGGAACAGGCAGTCCCACAAACTCAGATGAGTTGGTAACCGGTACACCAGAAATCTGAGGTGTTTTAAATCTGAAAGTGGATCCAAACTTTATCTTAAGACATGTCCAAGGTAAAGAGAGACCAAGGTCTTGTTCTGTTTCTGCCTTCCCATTTGGACTTCCTTGAGGCCTGAATAGGCACTCCTTTCTCTTGTGGGTTATTTCTCATGACTGCAGAAGTAGGCCAGCAGGATTGCCCACCGCTTAATCTGGAGATGGATACTGCTCAGGACTACACATATTTCATAATACAGACTGTTTTAAAACTTTTTCTTGTTTTTTCTCGTCTTGCAGCTTCAAAAGTATCTCACTTGAACTCAGATGTAAACAAAATATTTCTTCCTGTCCTTTCCCACCTGATGACTGCTGCCCTCAGTTTGAGGAGGTTAGCGCAACCCTTCTTTCTCATACCCAGTCTCCCATGTCAGCTTTTATTCCTTTCTCTCATCTTTCAGCCATGACAGGAGAAGGAATTAAAAATCTCATGCTGTTTTCTGGCCAGTACCAATATGTCACCCCACCCCACGCACACAGGAGTTGCAGTGCCCTCTCCCTGGATGGTTCCACATATCTGTTCTCTGAAGTTACAGGGATGGGAATGATTTTCCTCAACATGAAATACTGTATAAAGAGTGTGGGTGGGAAATATGCAGTGTAATGGAACTGAAACCCCATAAGGGAAATCAACGCAGGCAGCTGCTGATACACTATTTACTTGGATAAATCATGCATTTTTCTCCCAGGCCAGATGACTTGAGGTATCACCTACCCAGGATGGCAAGTGCAAATATAAATAATAAATAAAACTAGCTGAGGAAGAATTCTCACTGTAATGGGGTTTTGTGGAGAACTAAGTTTCAGTTAAACTTAATCCTTGCTGTCTTCTGTGTCTCCAGCAGCAGAAACATCTGGTCGGTTTTAGATTCCCCTTGGATTCCCAACTTCAAAGGGAGTTATAAAGAATAACAAATACATGTACTGGCACTGAAAAAAAAAATTAGAGCAGCAGGAGAGAATGGTAAAATTGTCCTTATTTGACTGCTAGTGACAGGCGCCACAGGCAGAACTGTGAGAAAAAATCCTAACGGCTCAGGCAAATAAGCTTTTTCTTTTTTTTAATGACTGGCTCTCTGTACTAATGACGCAGAAAATCTATGGGATCTGCCCCATAATGGCAAGAAGCACATGTGCCAATGAATATGCACGCAAGGGTATGCAGAAAATAGATTTCAAATCAGATATGAAATCAGTTCTGAATAATAGGCAGGAAACTAGGAACTAAATTTTGCTCCAAGCCTTTTCACTGATAGTGCCCTGTGTGTACCGGTGGCTAAATAAGGCAGGTCCAAATTTTGGCTCTGTAAAGTCAGTAGGTCGTTGTAAAGCATGGCCAGAAACAATGACTGTCACACGCAGTTTTCAAATCCTACTCCAAAACTCCAGGAACAGGGGTAGGTAATCAAAGGCAGTAACAGATGTCTGCAGCTCTCTGTCTTTCCTTTACTCTCTGGTGGCTGGAAAGTGAATGCTATGCTCCTTTCATGAATGCAGCACACCAGCAACTACTTATGACATGTTTCTGCCCTCACATGCAGTGAAAAGAAGCATCTAGCCTCAACCTGAGCTGCTGAATCAGTGCACTCATGAAATAATCCATTTCTCACTTCATCCATGCAACATCCATGACCTCCTTTTTCCATTTATTGTTTACCACTTCAGTCATAGGGTTAATAAAATAAATGTAATATGAAGGATGTGTGGGGATTCAGAAACCTGTGTGAAGCCTCCTTTCTGCTAACCATTAACTCCTGCTATATGAACATTAACTCTTGTATGAAAGCTGAACTTGTTACCCCCTTTCATCAAAACTATAGACTCCTAAACGCCTGGCTTCATGTAATGCAAATTTATAAGATGGCTGCCAGGGAGGAAAATTACAGAATGGGCTTTTGCAAATAGTCTTAAAACCACAGCCATCCTTCTTTCACCTCCCTTTACAGAGAGTCCATAGAACATAAGTTTTAAAAGCAGTCATCGAATAAATTCCAGCGATTCCTGAATCAAAGAGACTGATCAACTTGTGTATATTTGATGGGACAAGAAAAGCTGTATTTGGCAAATAAATTATTTCTTACAAATAACTCATTCAGTCCTGTTGCTAGAGCTGCAACCACGACTTCTTTCGTGACCTTATTTTGCCTTATTATGTCATGAGGTAAGCAGCTTCCCATTGTTTCATCTTTAAAGATATTTCAGGATTTCTTAAATGCCTCACATAACAGCAAGATGATATCAAGATTTTCCCATAAATATAGCAATTTCATATTTATATTAATCTTTCAGAAGTAGCAGTTGCAAAAATCTGTAGTTTTTGTACAATGCAATGACCGAAGGATTTACACACTTCTGCAACAGGCCCCTTACCTGAAGGACTCTATTCCCAAATTCATTTCTCACTGAATATTAAAAACTTGTAAGTGAAGACACTTTACAAACTGCTATAGAAATAGGAATTAAAGCATATACTGTAACATTTGTCATGCCTGCGACAGGAACTAGCAATTTCTGAAGCTGCTGCCGTATCTCTGTTAAATGGTTGAGTCTGAAAAGGGAATCCAGAACTAACCTAAATGCACACAGTCAGCAAGACAGTTCTATGGATGTGTACTGCCAATAGCTTTTTCGGAGCCAGTGGGATAAACTCATTTCTTTTGCCCAAGTTAACTTTTGGGAAAGTCTCTGACTACTTGACCTGAGGACTATTGATTCTTGAAAGGGAGCCTGCCTTCTTAGTGGGGCTTCATTACCTGTGTTGCTAAAATCCTCTGATTAGGAACCCTTTTGGAATTATGCTTACAATTGCCATTTGCCAGCAAAATGGCCCATTTACCTCTATAAAGAAAGACTGAACAAAAAGATCACGAGATCTCAGGGTTCCCCAAACTCATTCTCCCAGAGGTGATTCCATCCAGTAACACTGAAAACAAGTTAACATCAGATATTTTTTAACTTCTGTATTTGCAGCTAGGAGAGCTGTAACTGCCAGTGCTGATATCGGGCTGAAGGCATCACAGGCTGCAATAGCTTGAACAAGAATCGTGGCTTCTGACTGCATCCAGCAGTGTGAACTGAGAATTTCCAACATGAACTTGATCCCCACCTTTCTAAAGCCAAGGAGAGAGCTTAGATAAGGCTCAATACATGTTCCAAGGGAACTTCATCTGTTTTCTACAAGAAATGTGGGAACATCAGCTGACAAACACTTCATGAGTTACATATCGAGACTTTACCAAACATCTTTCCAAATGTTTCTTTACATCCTGTTTATGACCCATTACATTCTCCTGTGACTAGGGCTGATAGACCAGCTCCTACATGGTCTAATAGTTTCTTCAGTACCTTTCCTGTGCTCTTACATATCTGCAGGCACCCAGGCACAATGCAGTAATTGAACAGAACCATTATAAACACAGTTTAATTCCTGACCAACCCTCAACATGCACATACACATTTACAAAGCATTAATGGCATGGTAAGCTAAAAACAACCATCCCGGTAATAACAGCCAGCTAGGCAAGACCTACAGATGCTTTCTGTTTGCTTGGGGTATTTTACTGCTTATATTATTATCTTTGTGATGTGTGCTGCTCCACCAGCATGCAGGAAATATTGTGAGCATGTCTACAACATAAACCGTTTTATTTATTTATTTACCGAGGTCTGCGGTGGGGGAATTCAAATTTTTTGTACTTTTTAAGGCCTAAATACATTAATATCCCAACCCTTCATGTCCAAGACCGGTGCAAAATATTTTCTTCAGATTAAATCAGTCTTCTTAAGATTAAATTTAATTTATACTGATATAGTAGGTTACGTGATTAATCACGTAAAAAATGCCTGTGAATGCAGGAGACAGCTGTTGGACAAAGCATACCTTTCAGTCTGTCTTGTTAACAGGTCATTTTACAGAGAAATACTGAACCAACAACACCATTTCCCCAATATATATTTACTCAAAGCAGCTTTTCTGTATCACAAAATACTCCTTTTCTGGTTTGAAAAACAGAAACAATAGGTTAGGTGGTCAAATGAATGGAAAAAAAAATTCAATTGTTACTACTTTGTCATCTTCTGTTTACCTCTGATGGGAGTAAGAACTCCAAAGTTTGTAGAACCACAGCTTCCATTGAATGGGTAATCAGACGTTCACTGATCTATCCCAAACATACAGAAGTTGCAGTGCTGATATTCTCATGGAATACAAGATTTTTGTATCTATCCAAGCTCAAGGCAGACAGACCTGAATAACCAAGGTATAACGAGTGGGTCAAGTAGCTCAGTCCTTCATAAAATGAGGACCATCACACTGCTCAGACAAGGTCAGCTGCTTTAAATTTTCCAGCAAGGGAACAATTCTTAACTATGTTATGTGCTTTTAATCTTCACCCTTGGCCTATTTGTCTAACATACCCCCGTCATGTTCATGTTTTGGGGTTTTTTTTTGTGCAGTGCTTTCACTAAAACAGATTTAGGCCAATCCTGAAGAATTTAAACTTAGATGGAGCAGTAATCTATAAAGTAAAATGTCCCCAAGGCCTCTACCACATTGTGGCCCTCGACAAGACTGCTGTCAGAAGAATTTCACTATTTAAGTATACAGCTTCTACATGAGGAAGAAAAAGAGATGATGTGTTATGGGTGTTATACAGGACAAGGAAAGCTGCAAAGCAATAACCAGAATGTGTTCTTCTTTAAAAGGTCCCTTTTAAATCAAATGTAGGAAGTAACAAATAAAGTGAATACACTTATATTAACTGTATAGGCTTTACATTCACACTATCATTACCTTCAACTCTTTGTTCCCTTTGCAAGCAGCCAGACTCAGACGGGCACCCAGAATTTGATTCATAACCAGCCCACAGAGATGGAAATCAGGAGAGCTGAAATGATATCAAAGGCTTCCCAATTTGCTGAGCAGAAGCACAGAATACTGTTCCAGGGGAGATCTATATACAGTTAGAATTAGTTAGAGATGGATTCTGATCAACTGTTACTGTTCAGAGATAGAAAGTCCCATAATAACATCAATACAAGAAGATTTCAGCATAGTCTAAGGGTCATAGAATTATTTAGGTGGGAAAAGACCTCCAAGATCATTGAGTCCAACCTTTGACCGAACACCATCAACTAAATCACAGCACTCAATGCCACATCCAGTGGCAGTTTCTTGAGTGCTTCCAGGGCGGCTCCATCACTTCCCTGGCAGCCCATTGCAATGCTTTACAACCTTTTCACTGAAAAAAAATTTTCCCGGGGTCCAACTTGAACTTCCCCTGGCACAGCTTGAGGCCTCCTTCCTCTTGTCCTGTTGGGTCCTCACACCTTTTAATTTTTTTTTAATTTTTTTTTTTAAATTTTGAATAAAAAGATTCAGTAGAATTCTGAAGAAGCCCTTCTTTAAGCACTACCTAGAAGAGCCCAAACACATCCCAATGCTTTTGCCTCACAGTATAGCTAGACTTTGAAATTTGCTTTTGTTTCACAGTTGAATTAAACACTGCATTGCGAAGTTACCCATGAAACAAAAATAAAAAAATCATTTCAATCAATTGAATGTTGTTTTGACAAAATAATTTTGTTTTGATTGCTACTCTCAATTTTGATTTAAATTTTATATTAGAACATAAAATACATTTTTGAAATAAAAGTTTGAAACAAATGCATTTCTGTTCCACAAATGCCAAAAAGCTTTATCTGGAAATATGAATAGAAAAAAAAAATAAGAATCCTGGAAGTATTTTTTTTTTTTTAATGAACCAGTATTTCCACACAAAGAGATTACCAGTATATATTTTTTAGTGCTTCTAGTCCCAACCTTCATTACACTTTAGTGAGCCGCAGTACTACCAATATATCAGTGACAATCTAATTATTATTAAGAATCCAGCTGATATATGCTGTTCTTGTCCAAGAACTGGTGGAGCTTACCAATGTATGAAATGTAAGAGGCTTTTTCAGACAGACAGTTATGTAACAAGTAACACTCATCTTTTTGGGTCAAGTACCATTCATTGCCTCTGCCATTTGGGGAACTATCAGAACAAGTTTTGAGCAGGATAAAGCAGCAGACTGAGTCACAGACAGTCCTACTCCTACAGAAGAATCTGAAGTGAGGAGAAATGAGGGGAAGTTTTTTCTGCTCCACCCTTTAACCTTAAACTGAACCTGTAGATAAATGTGAGAGCAGTTGTGATTAATAAGGTATTTAACATCTAAAATTCCTTTAACTGTTTGCTTCACCTGCTAAGAAAGCTCTTGATCAGTCCTCATACATTTGCGAATTACTAAAATGCAAAATTCCATGAAGTCATGTGAAGCTTGACTGAAACTACAAGACACATCTTGACCTAAACAGGGAAGAACTGAGAGCTTTCACCCAGATCAGGTAGCAGCAGGAGTGCCAACGAATGAAACTGTTCATTTAGGAAGACCAGAAGGAGAGCTAGGAAGCACAGTTAGGCCTTTAACCACGACAGCACATCATTCCCAGTCATCCCTGGCTGTTTCAGCACTGAGATGCTTATGGCAAGTGCTTGTCTCCCATGCCATTAGGTGAGGGGTTTTTGTAACATGGCCAGAATCTCAGTAAAAAACAAAAAATTTTGTTTCTTATAAAGTGAATTTCTGAATGCAGTGCTTGGAGAAGAAGTGTTCAAACAACTGTCCTGCTTAGTCCCTCATAAAAGCATTTTTAACCAGAACTTGGACCTGCCTGCTACAACATTAGATGCCACACTTGGCAAGGCTGAGATGGCCAAAATCTTGGGGAAAACCGTTGGGACTACCTCGCTTGTGGAGTTTTTTTAGGTATTAGATTTGGAGAGAGGTATTTGGGAGGAGATGAGAGTGGCTAAAATAAAAGGAGTTTGGCTTGCATATCCTCACAAATAGATTATTAGCTCAGGAGAAAAATACAAAAGCTTGTTCAAAAGCCTGAACTACAATTACCTCTAACAGAGCTTTTCCTTCTGCACACCAAGCAGACTGTTGAATCTGTGTTCTGCTACTGGACCCATGAGCTGACACTTTCCACAATATGAAAGGAGCTGAAAACCATGCCCTTCATCTTGTGTGTGCCTGCAGCAGAGGTTGCCTGTAACCCTTTCCTAACAGTAAGATTTCAGAAGAACTGCCTGAGGAAGATGACTGAATCCTCACCCTGAACAAAATAAAAATACAGATTTTGAGAACAGAGAAAACAAGAAATACCCAAATGCATGTCCATGCCTCAGCATCCTCATCACTAGTAGTCAATGGTCCTCGGGCTTAGATCCACAAAAGTGAAACAGGTTCCCTTTACAAAACAGTGCCTCTTCTGAATGAAGGACTTTCAATCCTTTTACCAGCAGCTTCCCTCTCCCTTAGCTGGTCTTAGTTATTAAAACAAACAAACAGGAAAACCCCTCCCTCTGATAAGCATCCCTCCACTCTTTTCTTTTATATTTCCTTATGTCTCCCTTCACGCCTCCCTGGGTTTGTTGTTTTTAAGCCCATGCGCTAACCTGCTCTTTGTTCTTTTCTCTCTCTTTTTTTTTTTTTTTTTAATTCTGTTTGCTTAAAACTCCCAGCCCCAAAAGCAAATTTGGAGAAAACTGGCTTTCTCTAGTTATCCCATTGTTCTTCTCAGGCAAGATCTATTTCAGATGTTTCTATTTCAAATATTTAATGACAGACCTATTCATACAAAGACATGCCAACACCACTCCCCTGTCTCTTTGGCATGATGCAAAGTACAGAAAAAGATTGTTACAAGATACAAGGACTCTGTTAGTCAATAAAATCAAGTTCTAACTCATAAACAGTATGTAGCAGATTCCATACATTGCCACACTTCCACACAAGATACAAGGACTCTGTTGGTCAATAAAATCAAGTTCTAACTCATAAACAGTATGTAGCAGATTCCATACATTGCCACACTTCCCAGAAGCACAAGTCTGACCAAAAGCAGTTTCAAGGGGGGTGCCATGGGCCAGGGTCATCCTTTTAGCACTACCACAGTGGGCCTTGGCTGGCTTCCCTTCCAAGAGGGCCTGTAGAGAAGCCAAAGCCTATATTGAGCCTTGAAAAGATAGCATATTTTTGGGGTCTTGTCTTCACTGCAATGTTGTTTGTAAGTACAATGCTAATGTTGCCCCCAGCACGACTCCCACCCACAACAGAAGCCTCTTGCTCAATCTTAGTGCTATTTTAACTTGACTCTTTGGCCTAAAAGCAGATTACAAGCGGCAGCCCATGTGCTGTAGTTACCAGTGTCAGTAACAGTGGGAACTCATCAGTTCTGTAGTTATGGGTTTAAAGTTCTAATCTAAGATCCTTGCCTTGCACCTGGGGTCTAGACTACAAACACAGAATCCTTATTCCCAGTTATCTGCATTAAGCTCAAGCAGGTAGAGGTGATGGTCTGACATTAATAATCTGCTTCTCCTCTCCTCAGTCTTATATTCTGACAAAAAAATTCTCCAAATTTGCACAAGAAACCGCATGTCCACAAATCAGAGAACCCTTACAAACACCACCAGTCTGTAGTGCTGCTGTAACAAGCTGAGTCAACACAGCTAAAACAATACCAGTGATAATCACTTTTACCCACCACCTCTGCCTACTTAGCTATTGTTTGGAATGAGGGCAGCTTTTTGCAAGTCCCTTAGAGTCCCTGTGTTTCACCACCTGTGAAACACAGCACAGCTGCACCAACAGGCGACATGAACACAGATTTTAGCTTTGTGTGAACTGCAGGTCTTATATATACGGTCAAAAGCATTCTAAGGCACACGTGGCATATGAGAACAAGCTAAGGTGTCCATATACTCAGTTGCTGTGTGGCAACTCCAACCTCTTGCTTATTGACTGTTACCTACGTGATCCTTCCCATCACTCTAATAAATTGGCATGAGATGAGCAAATTTAAGTACTGGCAACTAATACAAATCACCACAAAAGTGGCCATATTATCATCTGAACATCTCATGCTCTACTTTATTTACAGTCTCCAGGGCTGTAATCCCAGCTGGTAGTTTTAATTAGTAATGAAAGTACTTTCACAACAAATCAGACCTTCTCCTTCTTGGGCATCAGAGATCCCTTCCACAGATGACTGTGGATTATGAAGAGACAAATTTTGGGGATGTTGGGAAGACAATTTTCTCATATCACATATCTGAAAAACTAGCATCACTCTCTGGCTCACGAGAGGACTTGGCAGCAAGTCAGACTATGACTATCCAGAACATTCTTCCCTCAGCGTCAGAGTAGTAAGACACATAATGGAAACTTGAAACAAAGCATAAAGAATTCTATTTAGAAGTCAATACAAAATTGTGGACTACAAGGCCAGCTGCAGTGGCTGTCTTTTTCTCGTGAGTTTTGAGCCAAAACATAGGATAACATGGCAAGCACCATCAGAGTATGTAAATGTCTACTCTTGCTTTTCCCAGTCTGTAGCCATTAGTGAATCCCTTACTACTAAACTGCAAGTGCAGTAGGGTTTTAACAGCCTTTTTCCTCTCTTTGCCCTGGGATTTTTCTTTTCTTGGCTGTAACTAGTTGCAACCAGTTGTGAATAAGTCGTTATCCCTCTGTGCAACTCACAGCAACTAAAAGAAAACAGTGTCATTATGCAATTTTCAAAAAAAAAAAGAAAAAAAAAGAAAATAAAAAGAAAAAAGTTTTGTTTTATGGTTAATTATCCATGGTCTATTTACAAAATAAATCAACCCATTGTGCACCATCAGGATTTGTGGCCTCATTTGAACTTTGCTTTTCATTAACCACTTTAAAAATAAAAGCTAACTAATTTTTTTCTTTTTGGTTTATTACTTGCATCTGGGTATAAATTGTAAAAACTGTGAAAAAAACAAAGTATGGATTATTCACCCCCAGTTTCATGACTTACATGATCTCAGTCTTGTCTTTCTCCATGAGCCTAAACAGATGCACAGTCCAAAAATTCCAACATTCAGTAAGAAATGTAATCACAAGAAGACTGAAATATTTTTTTATACTCAAACTTTGAGTTATAAAAAAAAAATTGCAAAAAGCTTGGCTAAAGAAACAAAAAGGTGGGCAAGCATCTACAAACATATTTAAGCTACTGAAGGAGGCAAATGAAATTACTCATATAGACATCTAAGTAATACACAAATGTTTGTGACAGCTGAGTACAAGGCTATTTTGTTTAGACAAAATCTACTTGCAGTTAGGCTGCAGAAGGCAGAAAATGGATATCTGATTTCTTTACGGTGCTTACAGTTTATACAAGAAACCAGAAATATTTTTTTCTGAAAACAGTTTAATTATATAAGAAGTTTAGCTCTTGTCCCTATGAGATGACAGAGGACTACTGAATTTCTGAAAACTAGCCAGTGGAGAGGCAGACAAAGGACATTTTTAGCTGCTCTGTTAATAAAACCCAACTAACTGTATTAAGACTTATTTCATTCCGACGGGAAATAAAATACATATTAGCATAACACTGAAATTCTTAACTAAGAGAGACTGAACAATTTATTTGTCTCCACTATGAACTATTCAAGTAAAACTGAAAAATAAGAAAGAGTGATAAACAAACATGATAAAAGTATATACAATGACAGGATACGAAAATGTCACTCCTCCTTTTTTTTTCTTTTTATTTACCAGTCACCCTTAAGTGTCCTTTGCTTTTACTGTGACAACCAGAAAGTCACAGTGCTCCACTTAATTCCTAATGAAATGATACAGAGAAAGTTGTGCTGTCTGGAGGTCAAAAAAAAGTGATTTTGCTGCACCCAAGACTTCAACTTTTTATTTCTAAACTCCTGAGCTGGATGCAAGTATAAAGGCGACTGAACTTACCCAACTGGTATATCTTAGAAACTAAGATAAAGAATTGAAGCTAAGAAATTAGATCATTAATACTACATATTATTACTAATAGGAGCTCTGAAAGATAATTTTTGCTTGCCTGTTGGTGTGGAAAAGGATTGTAGAGATTTGAAAAGTTAAAGAAACCCACTGCCTCCCCCTCCACTTTGCAGATGGCTGAGATGCTTTAACTTTCATTTCCAAACGTAAATTAGCTCCTACTTAAATGAAAGTAAAAATTTAAAGCTGCCTCCACCTGATTGCAAAGCACAGCGGCCGGGCTGGGAGAATGGATAGGCCTTCAAAGAAAATAAAAGTCTTTTTAAGCGACTCCTTGTACGAACGCTTGCCCTTGCAGCAGCAAGCTGTGGCCCTACAGCCGCTTTCCATTATAAATGCTAAATTGGGAAATGTTTAACATTCTTTGTTTAATCTTTGCAGTATAAAGAAAAAACAGCTGATTCTCAGAAACATGACAGCCTGAGCAACCATTAGTGATCTGCCTCCCCCTTCCTCAAAGCAGAACAGGCCATTTCCAGCCTCAGCGGCGAGTGACACTTTTTAATCAGGAATGTGTATTTAGATGGAACTTCGAAGATGGGATTGAAACTTTGTCATTTTTTTGTTCCAGTGGTGTAAGGGGCCAAAGGTAACCAGGATATTTAACAAAAAATGTGAAGAGAAAAACAGTTTAAGAAATATATGTAGTGGAAACTATGGACAAAGGTGGTTTCAGATGCTTTCTGCACTGTTTTCTGTTAATATATTTTCACAGTTCTTCCATGAAGAAGAGCATCATTATTTATTTTGATTTAAAACATTATCAGCTGAGTGCATTTTTCTGTTGTTCACAGTACAGTCAAAGCAGCGAGTCCATCTATTCTGCTGCAACCAGTCACATATAAATCAGCACAATCTTGGGAATGAGCAAATCCTCTCAGCTGCTTGAACAGACAAACTCTCTTTGTAACTTGTCTCTGCAAGAACTTCCCTAAAGGGGTGAGTTTCATCATGAATCCAAAAAGTCACACAAGTTAGAGGTTTTTTCAGTTGAAATTATGAAGTAATACCTCAAATCGAGTCCTCACAAACTGAACTAACTGAAATAGTAAGGTTTTTAAAAGATTTTACCCTGGAGCACACTTTCCAGATTACCAAGTTCAGCTCCCTGCTCTCCTCTACTACAGATATTAAAGGTCACTTCTTAAAGAGCTGTTTTTAAGCCTCTGCATCAACAAGGTGAAGAGAGCTTAAACGTCCCTCCCACCCCAGCCATGAGCATTCAGCAGCTGGCGGTGAGACCAGACATCCTAACAACAAATCCATAAGCAAACGTGGATGTTCTTCCCCACAAGGACTCTGACAGACAGCACGGAACATCCTCTCGTGGGGCTCCCTGATGGAGGCACTCAGTCCGAACAGAGCCCTTGCTTCGTTTAGTGCCAACACAAAAACAATTAACCATGGCATGGAAGAAAAAGCAAGGAGCAGCCAGGCGCTGACCCTGCTGGAGGCACTGCACACACCCCCACAAGTCCTGCACAGCGCTGGAATTCAGTGACCCTTCCCTGCAGGTGTCACAGCCCACCTGCACACGCGGGTTAAACAGCAAGGGCGAGAGCACACAGCTTCTCTCCGGGAGAAAGGAACCAGCTGCAGTATTTGCAGTGAATGTGGAAGGTAATAGCTTTGAAAAGGACTGCAGGAACATTCAGTGCAGCTAGGCCTGATGCTTTTGTCACAATTACTCCAAAAACATTGCTTCTTGCAGCATTTCCTAGGGACTTCTGCAAGGCAAAAAGACCAGTGAAACCACTGAAGGCGCTGGCAATGAATTACTGATAGGGAAGGACACAAAATTGTCATAAACTTCAACCAAAGTGTGAGAGTTGCAAAAACGACTGTTCTGAGGAAGGGAGGAAGGGAGGGAGGGAGGAAACCTTGCAGAATAATTGCAAGATAAAAAGCCTACCATAGCTAATTCAGCACATTGCTGGATACAGCAAAATAATTTAGCTAGCTATTTTTCAAATATACCCAACCCCAATATGTGTCAGGGAAGAGAAATAATGAAATTTTAAAATAAAAATTAATGTAGAGCTCTTTTCATTTTTGTTGCTGTTTTTAAATCTTTAGGGTTCATATTTAACCTTTTCTCTAAAATAACAAACTTGAATTTAAGAAAACTAAGGCACAGATCTTCACAGAGACAGGACTCAAACAGCTTATGTTTAAAAATAAAATAGCAGAGTCTTTTTAAGTTGTGAAGACTTATTCATTAAAACTGAATATTAACATCTCATTTCAGAAACTGTTCAAACCATCCCTTTTGCCTATTTTGCCTATGAATTTAGGCAGACAGAAGTTTCACAGGTTGCATGTCTAGCATCTGGTCAAGTCAAATCACCCTCTCCTCCATAAATTAAAATTAGATTTCCATTCTGCAGAACACACAAAATTCCCTCGTTCTGGTTGCTGTTCAACCGTGCATATACAACCAGAATTTTAGCAGCAGGCATTTAGAAGGGCTTTTCCCTTTTAAATTAGAAAATACTCAGGAAATAATTAAATGTTTGTTTGACCATTAAGGAAGGTTAGTGTCTTGCTAGTAGTCCACTTAAGCATACAAAGCAAAGCCAGGGACTGAAGACCTGGGAAGTTAGGGGTAACCTAGTGACATGCAGAGAAATGTCTCAGTAACTGAAAAGCAGTCAGATGCCTTTAAGAGGGGAAATTGCTTGTCCGCCATTAAAAGTTATCAGGTTTTGTACACCTATTCCAAATAAGTCTCCCATTGCAATCAGTGCCAACAAAAAACTTACAGGCTGAGACTCTGAAAAGACAAGCAGAAAGTAATTTTCACTCAAAGAAAAATGATCACTCTTTTGATTAAGTCAAACACTGGACTCATTAGTGAGCATGTTCTCTGTAAAGTTACACCATTTACATCTTCCAAGCATTTTATAAAGGGCTGACAGCTACGAGGGACACCAGGATTTTAAGGTTACTCTCCTCCACTGCATACAATTATGTTATAAACTGCTATTGATATGCTGATTCAGCCACACCTTACAATTACATAGGTTTCAGGCCCTATAATTCCTTCAGGATCGTCTTCCAGGATTTAATCATTTGATGGCCAAGGTTATTTTCATTTATATATTATCATTACATTATATAGAGTTATTAAATCTTATATATGGTTGGCGTCCACGGTTTGGTTTGTATGGCAACACCGGCCTGAAATTTAAATAATTTTTTAACCTCTACAAATTATTTCAGTGCCTTCTCCCTATGTATCTGAATTGATTTTATAAATATTAATAAAATAGGTTTAGAATATTTCTGAAGGGCACAATAAAACAGTATCTGCCAGTATAATCCCTAAGTGATACTTTACTGAGACATAAATGGAGGGAGAAGAAGTTTTCATTGCCCAGAGCCAAAGCAAGGGCTGGTTTCAGAATCCAGGTGTTCCAATACATTTCTGAATATATGTGTACTCCCCAGCAGTTTGTTGAAATGTACTTACACAGCTTAAAACATACTTACAGAGCTTAAAATATTCCACTTCCTGTTTTTACAAAACCCTGTCTCATTTAAAGTTTGTCTCAGGGATCATTGTTGAAAGATGTCAGCTTCGAGGTTTTTTTCTATTTTGCCTCAAGTAGGCATAATTCACATGCAGACTCATTTTATGGCTCTTTCCTAAGGCCAGAAAAATACTCTAAAATAACTGAGGATTGAGCCCTATAACTTCATAACTGACCTAATAGACTCCTGACATCATATCAACAGAATTAGTAGCATTACACTGGGGAAGAATCTGTCCAAGAATGTGCACACAGACAAGAACGATTCATAAAGGGCAAAAGAAAACAAACCCTGACACAATGCTTGCAACCACAAACAGGTCAGATCCTCAGAGGATACAGCTAGGAATAAACTGGTTGCAATAGCTACAGGAATAATTTCCTCCTGTAGTATGAACAGAGAAAGAAGTATGAACTTTTCTTTATTACTGACCCATTTCTTCCCTTTCTTGAAGCTGAAAAATGCTCTTTTTTATTATTATTATTATTATTATTATTATTATTATTATTATTATTATTATTATTATTATTATTATTATTTTAGCAGAGCTATATGTACTTTTTCCTGCATTTGACAGAAATAAATTAAATTATCCCAATCAATTCTAATTGTTGGATCTTTACGGACATCAATCACATGAAATAGAAATGAATAAAGTTCAGCACAACCTAAAATTTCACTGTACTTTTGCACTTGCTGCTGTTACGCAGAGACTGACCTGACACTTGTATTAAGGTCAGGAGAGGTAAGGGAAAAAGCTTTCATTGTATACATCCAGAAGTTGGAGGGAGGGGTAGAAGAGAGAGGAGGAGAGAGGCAGAAACACTGTGCAGAAGCCAGGGATGTTCCAGAGCACACTGTGACAAGAAAATGCTCAATAAGAATTCCTCCAGCCAAAACCAGATCTTAAATAGATCCATTGTCTTTCAGCCTGAAGCCCTTAAAAAGGCTCAAAATTGAAGTCTGTGCTGTGGGCACACAGTCGTTCTTTCCTTTCATCAGGATTTGCAGGTTTTAATACAATCTGTCATCAGGAAAAACAGTAGAGCTGTACAGTCCAGAGAGGTAACAAAAGCGAAAGGCAGGCGAGAGTTACATAACTGGCTTTTTACATAAATATTACATTGAGAGATATTTTGCTTTTCAGAAAGGAAAAAAAAGATTAAAAAAAAAAAAGCTCGAACTAACGTCAGAGAATTCAATCCAACTTCATTTATTCCTCGTCCCTCTTTCACTTTGCAACATGTATCGAATAGTTGAAATGAGGTGTTTCTTTTTCTTTTTTCATAATGACTAAACAAATAACCAATTCAGCCTTAAACACTTCATAACAGATTGTCTTGTATTACCTGAGAAGTGCACCACATCATGGAAGCTGGAAAAGTGTCTTATTTGCAAGCATAAGCAAGCCTGCCTTGCTTATCTGCAGCATGGGGCAATTAGAAATGACCATGGATGTTAAACAAGCTCGCCTCTGTACAGTCTGAGAAAAGGGAAAAAAACCCTGCAAGTCTCCCCATCTGTTATTTCCCTTTTTTTTTTTTTTTTTTTTTTTTTTTTTTTAAAAAAACATTTGGTGANGCTGTAGAAAAGCAAAGTTATGCAAGAGCTTTTGAATGTAAAGGCTGTGTGTGCTTTTTCCCTTTTTGTCTGTGTGTACACGGTATGTGCTATTGCGTAATGGAGTGCGGAGTGGGCGGTGAGCGTTTACTATTGATTTACACTACTCCTCATGTTAAGGAGGGAGACACACACGCAGAGCAGTGCTCAGAGGTGACATGGATGTGTGCATTTAAGGCATGTGCCATGGAGAGAGGCAAGCAAAGCATGTTAAAACAGAACTAAATGCAATTTTCCAAACTAAATGCAATTTTCCCAACCTTTTCATTTTCATGACCGTTGGTAGAAGAGCGGTTGCTTAACAAAACCCACAAACCACTCTGTCCAAAAGTAAGGTTTGCCTGCCCAAACTCTATTAGAAACTACAAAAACCTATCAATTAATGCCATTGTGACGCTTCTTGTGCCAGGTATAAAGATACCTAGCAAGCTCTTACTGACCGTGAAGGTCCATTAAGGTTACAAAGAGAATTCTTTTTTTTAGTAATACTATATATGAACCTTTTACTAATTTCTTTAGGACCTACTTTAGGCTTGCAGGAGCACAGAAATCATAGGCACTATGCACAGTATGCAACACAAAGCCTTGGATTTTTTAAGATGATTGAGTGACATGGAAATATAAAAATTAGAGACAGGAAACAAGGGAAGTTCAACCTATTTTGTTCATTTATTAAGCCTGCCAAAATATTCATGTTGCTCTTTCTTTTCCATATACCCAGAGTTATCAGTTTAGACAGACAGGCCTCTAGCTCATTAATGAGAATAATTTTGAGTCAGTAGGAGAAATTGTCTCATTCACACAGGTGAATGCCCACCACATTGCTGAATCCTTTGCCTCCAAGGTGAGACATGGCTTGCAGATTTTGCCCACTCCCACTTGACACTAGGTCCTACAAAGCAATGGAACACCACCAGGCTGGCACAACACTGGACTCCTGGGCATCCTTTTATTTATTGGGTGGGGGATTTCTCCCATAAAGTCAATGGGATCCTAAAGCATGTTAGCATACTTTAAAGGATGCTGAAAGACTGAAGACTACAAGGAAGTTTATTATAAGTCAGCAGACACTGAGCCTTGTACCAGAAATGAAACTGAGTGTGCTGATTAGGAGAAAACCACAAAATAATAAAAAAATCAAGTATCACTGCTCTTAAAACTTCTTTTGCATTATCTTTACTTTACACTCTCCATATTACTTTCTTCAAATATTGTTTAATGGACAATATGTTTTTTCTTCACAGATCTGACATCGGACATTTTTACAGGTCCTGAAATAGCACACTGAGCAAACAAAAAACTCCAAGTTATAAGAAAGGCAAACTCTATTTTAAAAAAATTACACAGATATGCAATGTTTCTGACTATTCTGTTTATTTTTTTTTTTCTTTTACCTAGAGCCACATCTACTAACATTAACTATGGCACTATCAGCCAGCATGCAGTCAGGATTTCTGTCGGGCTGTTGGGAAAAGAAAACATTCATTCACTGTCTTGTACATGCTTATTCATTTTGTTTACACATAACTGGAACTGCATTGAAATTATGCAGAACAGTTTTACACAAAAAGTCACATGCAGCCTAACTACTCTGATTTGTCTTAAAATGAAACTGACCCTTAAAGGAAAAGAATAAGGTCTTCATTAAATGGGATCTAGTCATGCAACCTGAATTAAGCACTTACTAATACAGATGGGGCCAACTCAAAACATGCTCAGGCAAATTTCCTTTGCTCACCAGAGGAACACTGGGGGAAAGAAATGAGACCCAGAGGGCAAACCCTACTTCCCTGTCATGCAGCCTCTAGAAACAATGCTCCACAAGCAAACTTTTAAGTGATGATATGCAAGGTGAGTGTTTCATGAAGGCTGAACCAGAGGACCAGCACATCAAACAAGGAAAACCTGCACTCTTCTGACAAGACTGCATGCGTAAAAGAACATATTTTTCAGCACCATTTATACACTTAGTCTGGATGTTTAGTATATCCTCATCTTATGGGATGCAGCTTACAAGCATAAAATGCTTCACAGCATGCTATATAAAACAGATACAGAAAGAGACTAAAGAAATAACAGTTACGGGAAGTCAAGCGCAGATATTGGTAAGGGCAGCTCTAACGCTGCTGTGCTTGCTTTAGCATTGTCCAGAGTACATCTATTTTTAAGCCCTTGTTAGCATGTCAGATTCCAAGCAACTAGCTGTGGACTCTACATACCAGGTTTAAACAGATATCTGATTCACCTAAAAATATAAGGATACAAATAAGAGAGTTCAGATCTGGTATATTCTGTTCTTGAGGGCTATCAAGCAAAGTTGAATAAAGTTTCAATTAAAACCCACTTGCATTCAATCACTCAGAAATGTTGGAAATTTTACTACATAAATTTTTCCTAATCTTCACCTAATCTTAAATTTCATGAAAACTTGAATAAAAAAAAAGTTCATCTGTTTTGCACACACAGAATGAGAAAAAACATCTAGAGATTTAAGAGAAGGGGAAAAAAGAGAGCTTAAGCTATCTATTGAAAAAGCACAGAAAAACAACAGAAATACGAATGGACTCATAAAGTCAATACTAGTTAGATTTGTTTCAAGAAAAAGCTTTCTACTTGGATGAAAATATTTAAGTTTTTAAAATTCCACACACTCACAAAATCCTACCAGACCTTGTATGAATACCATCTTGGATACACGTTTAGGTCAGAAAATCCTAAAAGAACCCCTATGTGTTTGCTAAAAACCCTTTTATTTGTATCTAATTGTATATTACATTCATTAATGTCTCTGATAGATACTCTCCCTACAAGAGAACATAACTACAAAGTAGCATTATTTTTCACAATGTTAGATAGCTGGTTTGGATAGATTTTTTGGGTTTTGATTAGTGAAACACATTAATAGCAGATGCCTTTTGCATGTATCTAAGATACTATAGCTCTGTATTTGCAGAAAAACAATGTGACTTCTTATTAAAGACTATCATAAGGGAGAAACTAAGGTTATAAACAAGTTATTACTCTAGGATTTCATGATTTTGCATGTTAGCTTAATGTTTCTCAAAACAGATTCTGTCTTTTTAATGACTGTAGGAAGACATAAGCACAGTGCGAGGTTGCCATGGGCTTTTAATGGCAAATTGAATAATAAAAAGATATTAAAATGATAGGGACAAAACCTAAATATACTAGGGATCCTTGCCAACTGTTCCTGCTAGTTAAAAAATCAATAAACCTTTTCAGACCTTGTGCAACATGACTTTACTTGCAAAAAAAGTAATTCACAACAAGTATGCTTTTCTTGGCAATTTACCTTTACTTTTCTCCTACTGACTTCTCTTTCACATGAACCTTTTGGACTGCACTGTTTTGGAATGACCATGACACAGCAGAAGTTGCTAAACTTTCCCCACCCCTCAGCTAACCTATTAAACATGTATGGTGGTGTTATTTCCTAATGGTTCCTACAGACTGATATATTTCCAAGACGGTTTTAGTCAAAATGAACGGCAGTAAAATTGGCAAAGACTCAGAAAGCAAAGTCCAAGGAGACCAGAAAAGAACTCAGTCAGAAAAAATGGTCTCTGGATAGTTTTGCCATGTCTGCCAGAACCAAAAGAATAGAGGCTATGTCAGTGTTTCCATAATAAACATCAGTTTTAAAGATTATAACTCAGCTGCAAAAATCTGATCCAAACTGAAATCAACACGTGGGGTTTTAGATCATGAGTAATTTTTTTCTTTAAACTTATATTTCCCCTGCTGCAAAAGCAATCTAATGTTATAATTTAATCTGGTAAGTAATTACTAATTTATCAGAATTAGGGAGAGGAAGCAGAAAACAAAATTCAGAATTCACAGTAAATGCTTTCTGGGATTGCATAACTTTCCTTCCAGATATTCCTATGAGATTCTGAAAAGACCATATTTCTAAAGTAATTGTTGGATCAGTATAACCCTCTTGCAAGAAACCTTAATATCTGTTTTGCTCCCTAAAAGATACATCTTGTTTTGAAGCAAGTGTGACTTTTATACTGTGCAGCAGACACAGGAAAAGACTAGGAGGGATTCAGAAGAATTTAGAGGATAGGCCAGTTAATTTTTGAAGTACTGTAATTTATCACATTAATTCACCTTATTCCTCTCAAACACCACTCCTAAAGCACACAGGTTTCATCCTGAGGGAGCCTGAATAACTTAAGGATATTCAGACAACGGGTAGATCACACAGCTGAGGCACCCCTGAAGAGCAGGGGCCACAGTGAGGTGTGAAAGCTGCGCCCAGAGCTGAGAGCATCCTCCAGCCCAGAAGCTGGAACTGCTCCTGCCAAAGACACCACGAGCTGCAGCACCTGAACCAAGTCTGCAGCTCCTTGCTTCATAAAGCTTTATCGCTAGCTCAGGGACAAGAGGAAGTGCCAACAGCTCCTGTATCAGTTGGACATTTCCCACAGCTTCTCATTGTTCATTATACATAACTTCTAACTCCTCTCTGAGTTTAATTCAAGTATCTCAGTAGATACAATAGAAACAGGCACTTTCACAGGACACATCATGTGACTCAAAATTCAGATTTTCAGGAAACACCTAGGTGACAGGAAACTGTGTTGTAAACTGAGACTGTTAAAATATACCTGGAAGAGTTTATTTTCAGGTATCAAAATAAGAAAGCTGAGTAAAAAATGGTCTGCACCAAATCAAGTAATTTGTTCAGGAGCAAAACTCAGATATTCTGAGCTGCCTTTTCTCTTTTTATCTGCATAAAAAAATTATTTTAGACTGGATACTTCAGGAAAACCTGCATTATATGAGCTAAATACCACAGAAAGCCTTTCACCACTTGACATTTTAATTTTCTCTCTTTGGTTCTGTTTTGTCACACTAAGTATGGCTGGTCTGAATATGAATATACACATGCTGGTGTTTTCCTTTCTTCTGCTTTGCTGTAAGTTCCTCAGAATACTGAAACTTGACAATACTCATCAGCTAATGGAATATTCTGAATACAAATAAATTAAAAACAAGTGAATTGTTTGTAACATACACAAAATACCATCAGCAGCATTTCCTACTGATATCCCTTCATTTTTCCTCAGAACTATCAGAGCACTTTGTACAAAAAGATAAACTCTCATGAACATCCTGCCCTGTGAGTAGTTCCAGTGGAGTCATGACACCAATTAACCAAACAAGGTGTTATTCAATTACCTAACTCTGTGACATATTTTCATTAATTCCACTCAGAAATAGGAAAATAAGTTCATAGATTCTAAATAATTTGTGCAAGATCTCACTCTAAGCAAGCGGTCAAGCTGGAAGTAGAATGCCAAACTCCCAGCTGCCAGCCTCTTGCTGTAAACTCCTCAACATTACCTGTATTATACAAAGTAAAATAACACACAGCACTGACAACTTTCAGGAATTTTCCAGCAACCTTGATTTATCTGAACAACCTCATCAAAGAACTATAGAATAAGAAAAAATTGACTTTTCATCCTCCTCTGAATAGCTGTAAAGTTTTCTTTATCTCTAGTAAGGTTAAGACTTTTCTGATTTTAACTACCTATATTACAGCTATGGATTAGCCAAAGGTATATTGCTACAACAGAGAGAAAGATGAGTGTTAAAACAGACATCAGAGATTTACAAACAGAAGGCCAAGACACATGTATATGTGCACACTCAACATTATTTCTGAAAGTTAATTTTGCACTTAAATGCTTTTCTCAATATTCTACCACCCTAGTTCATCTGGAGAAACTGTAGGACCTGAAGCAAAGAAGGTTTGTTGTATAGTAGAAGCAAAAAGTTGACAAGCACAGAGCGCAAGGCTTATTGTAAAATAGAAACTAGAGGTAGCACTTTTTCAGACTGTGGGTCAGGATTTTTATTTTATATACTTATTTTAAGGAAAAATTACAAATGCTGTGCTTTGACTTCAGAAGAAACTACACAATGACTTGTATCAAGCAAATTATTAGATACAGTAAACCTTCTGTCACAATTGCTGCTCGTATTGGAAGGAAGTTTTCTTACCTTTTTACTTTGTTTGCTGAGAGCCAACAGTGTCATCCCCTCAGTCAGTGTCAGCCACTCTTTTATTATACAGAAGGCAAGTAATAGCGAAACTGTGCTGATCTGCCTGCTTTCACTCTATACAGTGTCTATATTTATAGGCTTTTGCTTCTATCTGAATCTATATTTATCTGCTTTATCTGCCTACAGTGCATCTGCTTCTTGTACACACAGACATATATACATACACACATGTGCATGCACACAAATATACAGCCACATATAAACACACATACGGGCATACCCAGAATATGGGTGCTTACAGCAGGCTTCTGTTCCGCAGCAACATTTGTATAAATATAAACATATGCAGTGTACACAATATAAACCAAGGCATGCACAAAGAAAATCATCAGCTATTGCATGAATAAGCCTTGCTAGCTTTGGGAAGGTTTATTATTCAGCAGGCTGCCTAGTCAAGAGGATTGTATACAATTAGTTTCCTTTACATTACTCTGCTGTTGTAGCTTTGCAAGAAGTAGCAATTTATGCTGTTATTTTGCTGGGAGTTTTTTTTTTTTTTTTTCCGTGTAAGCATAGTTGGCACAGTTGTGAAATCATTGCCATCCTGTCAGGAGATGGATTCCCTGTTAGTGCCACTTACAGTTTCCCTCAAGCTAGTCATTAAAAGGCAACAGTTAGGCCACCCTATGCCAGTTCAGGAGAGTATTCCCTAGAGGGAAGGAAGAAGGTACAAGCTCAGATCCAGGTTGATCTGGCAATTTTAAGACCAAAGGCCTTAAAAATAAACATCATTTCCCCAAATTAACAGAGAATAAATGGAGGTATTAATCTTCCCATGAGGAGAAACCATGATGCCACACTTCCCCGTAGCACCAGAGAGAGCTGCAGGTATTCTGTCGTATTATTTAGACTGGAGCTGTATCTCACCTCAACCTTTTGGTTGCTGGGGAGGCTTCTGTTAAGACAATGAGAGCTGCCAGGGAAGATGATGGAAGTGGAGTATGTGACACTAAAGATCTCTGTATTATCATAATGTGATAATGCTTCCATCAGGTCAGTTATCCAAACAGGTCACAGCATGTTTCTGCTGGACAACCTGAATTCAATACTTCATTAATTCACCTCCTACCATCTCCAAGGAGGAGGAGGAGGAGTTTCCTCCTCCTCCTCCTCCTCCTCTAAAAGCAAATCCAGGCAAGAAGTCACTGGGGATTTCTTTCTCATTGCAGAAGCTGCATTTTGGCTTCCCAGTTGTTCATAAGGCAGTGAAAATGAACTGCCAATTTAAATACATGAACTCTGGACTCTTCTGAAAGGGACAGGAATCCCTAAGTCAAAAACTACTGGATATATAGGCTAAAGAAATAAAGAACTAAATATATATAAATAAATAAAGTTATTTATATATAAATTTATATAAAATATATATAAATAAATAAAGAAATAAAGAACCTTCTGGGTATCAAGGGTAGCTGAAGAAGACAGACTTACCCACAATCCTTGCTAAATCCGGCAGAACTTCAAATAGGGTCAAACAACATATCCTGGCATTTTACAGGAGTTAAAAACTATACTTAATTCTAACCATCTAGTCTCCTCTGAAAACCAAGTAATAAGTACATTAACTAGTAACTTAATGAATAAACAAATTATCATTAGGATGTGTTTAAAAACCCCAAACAAGTTATGTAAGCCAAAATCAGAAAAAAAACCTCAACCCCTTAAGATGACTTTTTATGTCAACATCATGTTTGATAACTAAACCAGAAATTCTATTACAAAATCAAGGACTTTTGGATAATTCTTTCATTCACTTGATCACACTGAAGAAAAGCTCCTGTAGTAATTTTATGCTTATCCAGTATTAAATGGTGCATTTGAAAGGGTTTTCAGAAAATCTACAGAGCATATTTAAATATAATATATGGTATTTAAATATAATATANCATGTTTCTGCTGGACAACCTGAATTCAATACTTCATTAATTCACCTCCTACCATCTCCAAGGAGGAGGAGGAGGAGTTTCCTCCTCCTCCTCCTCCTCCTCTAAAAGCAAATCCAGGCAAGAAGTCACTGGGGATTTCTTTCTCATTGCAGAAGCTGCATTTTGGCTTCCCAGTTGTTCATAAGGCAGTGAAAATGAACTGCCAATTTAAATACATGAACTCTGGACTCTTCTGAAAGGGACAGGAATCCCTAAGTCAAAAACTACTGGATATATAGGCTAAAGAAATAAAGAACTAAATATATATAAATAAATAAAGTTATTTATATATAAATTTATATAAAATATATATAAATAAATAAAGAAATAAAGAACCTTCTGGGTATCAAGGGTAGCTGAAGAAGACAGACTTACCCACAATCCTTGCTAAATCCGGCAGAACTTCAAATAGGGTCAAACAACATATCCTGGCATTTTACAGGAGTTAAAAACTATACTTAATTCTAACCATCTAGTCTCCTCTGAAAACCAAGTAATAAGTACATTAACTAGTAACTTAATGAATAAACAAATTATCATTAGGATGTGTTTAAAAACCCCAAACAAGTTATGTAAGCCAAAATCAGAAAAAAAACCTCAACCCCTTAAGATGACTTTTTATGTCAACATCATGTTTGATAACTAAACCAGAAATTCTATTACAAAATCAAGGACTTTTGGATAATTCTTTCATTCACTTGATCACACTGAAGAAAAGCTCCTGTAGTAATTTTATGCTTATCCAGTATTAAATGGTGCATTTGAAAGGGTTTTCAGAAAATCTACAGAGCATATTTAAATATAATATATGGTATTTAAATATAATATACATACTTTTCACACAGATTTTCTATGTATATTCATTTAACTAATTTTAGTCTTAATGTTACCGTTTCTCAATCATTACACTGAACTGCAGCTACTGATCTGTTCATGCGTTCCTCACTGTTAAAGTTATCCTGACACCGATGGTTGACACAGCCATCTCAAAATTTTAAAAAAATGTAATTCCATCATCTTAACTTACTGTTTTTTTAACTGCTCAGCTCAGCTTACTTAGTAACAGGGGATCCACTCTACTTAAAAAGTTTTGCTGTTTTGCCATCTACATATAAAATATCAATTTGAAAGAAAAGAGAAAGTATTTTTTGTTAGCTCCTGCATTATCTAAGCACCATCAGTCTGGTAGGATCTGTTATGAAAAAACTAGCACACTGTAAAAAATGACAGTTTGTGATTACTGTAATGACTCTACATTTATGGTATCTTTAGCAGTGACCATTTTGCAACTTGTCTATTAATTTCTTTCTCAGCAGGATATTTTATAGTTTTAGTGTGTTTAAGAGAGTTTCTAAATGGGAAAACATTATTTAATTATTCACGTGGAGGCAGATTAATTACAGAATATAGTTTTTCTTTGAGAGTGCCCTACAATGTACCTTTATACATATAAGAAAGTATTCAAGCACTTCTTTGATGCACAAATGTACAAACTCCTACCTCATTTGTTCAGCATTCTTTGAAATTTTGTAGGTAGAACATAAAAGGAATCTGTTTAATGCAAACTCTCTCTTATGACAAAGAGAGTGAATATTACTGGAGTTCAAAAAATGTACCCCTCTGTGTATATATACATTGCACTGAAAAATATAGGCTGAGACAAATGTCTAATATATCTTACATTGCTTAAATGAACTCAACATCTGTCATGTATCTATCCCTCCTTAGGAATTCTATTAGATTTGCTAACTAATAGCTAGGATCTTAAACACACTATATTATTACTTGGAGCAGCTTTAATGGTATGTTAAAATTGAAATTAAACACTTTATTTCCAAATAAATTAAAATATACAAATTTATAAGTCCCTATCCTTCCTTTCCCTCAAAAAAGGACTTATGCTATTTTATACTGATGTAGCTCTATGGGTTTATAACTCAATATTATATTAGTATAACCATATACATTAATGAAGTTGATCTGGTTTAATTACTTTGGTAAAAATATCAATCCTTTCAAATAGAGCAATTATATAAGCTAAAATCTATGCACATATTGGGCCTTAGTAAATGTCTGAGACCTTCTAAGACAAAATGGTAAAGACCAGTTGTCCATTCCAATGTTCACATTCCTGAATCATCTTAAAAAAGCTGAAACTGCCCAAAATATGTCAGTTTAAAAGTAAATAAATTACATGGGTCATGCACTAATGTGTTGAATCAGAATTTCAAGGACCAACAATAAGTATTTATACATTAGAATAAAATATTTGTCCAATTTATCAACAGATAAACAGTAACGAGAAATTATAAAAGAGAATTCTTTCAGTGGGTTCAGTGAAACAAATTCAAAGAATGACATGACACTGTAAATCAACCAAGTCTCTTTAGCAGCTCTGCATAGAAGGGGCTGAAACCTCATCAGGAAGGACTGATTAGTGCTGCTTTCTAACAAAAAAGGTCTTAAGCTTCTGATACACAGGTGCAACTTGGCACCCTCATCATCTCTATGCAGTAGAAGCTTTGACGTGGTCAGCAACACTTAAAGATGGAAACAGGGTAGGAGCTCTTGGTTCTTTGTAACTCTTAAATACTCTGTGGTTCTCTGAACACAGAAAACAGCCTTATTTTTCCCTAGAAGCCAGCAGAAAACAGTTCTTGAGAAATTGAGGAAAAAAAAAAGAAAAGAAAAAAAATGTTTAACTCCATAGATCATCTTGACCAAAATAATGAATTACCTCAACAAATGGTGACAAAAACTTAAGGAACTGGCTATTTTAATTCTACCACTGTTAACTTCAACTGGTAATCCCAACTTTCCTGCAGAACTGTTGCAAATTATTTGTGTCCTAACACAATGGAAGAAAAGTATCCTACTCCCTGCTATAAGCACCAAAAGCTACTGAGTAACATTTTTGCAGATAATGATCTCAAAAAGTATTCTTGAAGGCTCAGGGGGAACTGAAGCAAGTACTTGATGTGGGGCAGAAAAGAAAAGACTATGTTTTGCCATGCAAGGATGCGCACAAGTGGAAATATATGAAATTCTATTTAAACATGAAAAAAAATGGTGTTGAGAGAACTCAAACACTGGAATTGTTACTCAGAAAGGCTGTGGAATCTCCGTCCTTGGAGATACTCAAAAACTAACTCGACATGGCACTCAGCAATGTGCTCCAGGTGAAGCTGCTTTGAGCTGAAGGATTAGACTAGACCTTAGTGGTTCTGTGAAATCTTTGCAGATAGGAATTTAGAAGCTACACAAAAACAAATTAAAATATTTTCCTATGTACGGCTTTATTTGACTTGGTCCTGCTGAGAACTATGAAGCTTGACTCGAGGCTGTACAGGTCAACAGAGCAGATGGTAGAAGTATCAGTATGCTTTTATAATATCTTCAGTAGCAGCCAAGGCACATCCTTCACCATGTATTTTAATAGCTGCTTGAGACTGAGAGAGACTCAGGCCACCATCATCTATACACTATCAGATCTCCCTATCTCTGAATGACGCCTTGCTTTAGAGATCAGATCTTCACCGTGTGTCTCCACAAAGCCTAAAGACTCTTTAATCCATCTGATGTAAATATGTCCAAGAAGAAAGTAAAAATTCTCCGTACACATTCAATTAGATGCATTTTTCTAGGCTAATAGATGCTTCTGCAAATCCAACCTGTGAATGAACAGACCCGACTCAACTCATTTACATCATTAAAACTAATATGCAAGTTCTCAGATACCCTAAATTCAGTTTCTAAAAAGTATAATGATACTATAAATACTATGTAGTATATATAAATATATATAAATTATATATAAAATAATTATTTACAAGCCAAGATGAAACAGTGATACAATTCCTGAAAGTCTTAGAAGTATTTCAATTATTTCTTTTTATTTGGTATGACTAAGAACTAGAGACAAGCAATTGCAGCATAAAAAGAGATCAAGCAGTAATCATTCAATTGAAGTTTCAAAGCCAGAAAGACAGGCAAATACCAACCACCATGACCAGAAAACCTGAATCTGGAGAGCCACAATTGGATATATATAGAGCTACCCATATTCTTAAGAATAAAAACCAGTCAAAAATGCCAAAGCAATGAAAAGAAATTTAGCAAAGGCCAGTTTCCTCTCTTACTCTTGACCTCCAGTGCTCTCATCTCCTCAGAAATACAGGGAAAAGTAATAAATGGTAAATATAATAACAGTCAGAATCCTTTGGCCATTCTACCGGGCTAAAAGATTTAATTATAAAAGACAGTGTTCTGAGGCATATCAATCTTTAAAAGCTTTTACTAGAGCACAACCCTACTGAATTTTCAGCTGCTCAGGATTAAAATTAACTTACCTTCTTATGATTTCTGTAAGTATCTACAAGTGAGAATTTTTTCAGATGTGATTGCTAAAAGATGTGATAATGCTCTACAACAACCAATTAGAAGAAATGCCTGGACAGCAGTGTAACTTAAAAAGAATTTTTATCGTTCTTGTCCAATTCTGTTTTAGGAAGAACTTGCATTTGGACTGTCCATCTTTTACTCTCCACTTCAGAACATAGAGACTTCTTACATAGCCAGTAGGTCATACTTTTAAGAATGCTACTTCTGAAGGTTTAGAAAATGTTTAATAAAGGCTTCAAATAAATGCTTATTAGCTGTTATAAAGGATTGAGTGGAAGAAGCCAACTGATGTTATAATAACCTACAGATAGATCTGTGATGTGCTTACAAAATGAGTAATACTTACTATCCATCTCAGAAATGTTCTTAGAATGCTGATAAATCAACAATAAACTTCTATGAATTGTTTATAAAGTGTGTCATCAATATAAGTGCAGCTGGATAAACAATGCAAGAAAAAACTTGCACGGGGGCTATTTACTGTAGCTGCAAACACACAGAATACCTCATTTTGCAAAGACTTGAGTAACAGTCTTCTGCTTTCACAAGGATTAATACTTCTCATCCCTCAGCTGGTGATGAAAATCTTATCTCCCCTTCCTGCACAGTACCTCAAACATCCAGGAAAACTGAGCAAATTGTATCCACAGAGACATATGGGCCAGAAACTCCCAGAGCATCAGTAGGAAGTATAGCTTCGGATTTTCAAAACCTTGGAGAAAATTCCACCCTAAGGAACACCAGGGAGTATATATGCAGGGGGAATATGTGAATCTCCTTAAGGAACTTAACCAGAGAATGAATTAATACTATGAATACATGCAGGTGTTATCTATGTAACAATTTTTTTCCCCTTTACCCCTATGTAACCATAACTTATGCATTCTGCTGTTAAATCAGTAAAAATCCTTTCATATCAGTCAAATGACCTCACATTTCATTAAAAACAGAACTTGTCCTGAATGTCACATCAGTGAGAACACAACAAAATGGAATTCTCTTTTGAGAAGCCAGTGCAGAATTTCATGGCACAATAATGAATTATTTCTGATTGCGGTAAGGCTTTCACTTATTGACATATGCTAAAAGCACAGACAACTATCAGTCCTTGCTGTCTTTTTTTTTTTTTAAAAAGAAATTTCCTGGTGACAAAAAAAGCCCATTCAGGAAGTTACACACTGTCAGGAAGTTCGCTGGAGGGAAATAAACATACTGTGTATTACATCTTGAAAAACTATTAAAAAATGAGAATAGAATTGCTAAAAAGGGGATTTCACAAACACTAGCACTAGAGCTTAATCTTTAGCAATGCCATTTCTCATTCATATTTCTGCAGAAATCATAGCTGTGCTTTAACATTAATATCATATATTGACTGTTTTCAGTAGAAAGCATCAAGAGTATCATGCTCCAAGTACTCTGTGTTTGCAGTTCTACAAAGAGAACAAGATTGTCCATTTTTCTTTGCTTATCCCCTAATTCTATTATTTTAGCCAGCCACAAGAACTATAACATCTAAAATTCAAGCCCAACTTCCTATCTACCACCACTGACTGAACGAGTGTGCTTCCACATGTTTTTCCAGAAGCACAACTACAAAAGAGTGCCATGGTTACGCTCAAGAAAATATCGATAACATATTAGCTCGGGAAACATTGTCAAGTGAACACATCGCCCCACGTCAGCTCTGATCGTCTCAGAGGTAGCACATCAGAAACACATTATAGTTCTGATGTGGGAGGGTAATGGATACAGGAACATATCACATTGAGTACAGGAAAAATCCAAGGGCATCACAGAAAATCTGGAGAGAGTGATTATATAGGCTTGGGGGGATACCAGCAATTATGGAAAGGACATTGCCAGCCACAACTGAAAAGCCAAGAACAAAGCCGACAATATGGTATTAATAACATGCTCTGTCCGTGTATGATGCCAAACTATTCAAAGCACAGAATGTTCTTTATTCACCTCACTTTAAATTGCTTGAATGAACCTAACATTTCTGAAAATGAGAGATCAGAAACATTGATATCAACCGACCTTTGGGTCAAATCTTACTTATCTTATTGATGCAACTAGTTCCATTGATTTTAATGGATGTAATTACTATTGACTTCAGTGGAGCTACTCACAGAGTCAGGAGCGCAGGATGTGGCTCATTGCATAACCAAGCTTCCCTCACCACCATGAATGGTGCCAACTCAGCATTTCTGATGCAATGTCCTCACTTTTCTGGCAATGGATCCCTTGAACAGAAAGAACTGTACACACCAAATTCTGTGACACTTTCCATGTGAGCACAGCACCAACTTGACTGAAATGAACCATTTTAATTTCTTCTTCGGAAGCAACAGATAGAACTCCCTGACACCTACAACTTCACAGCATGGTTTTATTGTTAATTTCTCAGATTTCTTATGAATGAAACATCTGTGGGAGGCTGGAATTACACTTCTGCAATGATTGACTATTCTCTGATGTTTATTATGTATTTGAAAAGGATTTAGAGTCAGCCTCCTGGGCACAGGAATAGATTGCTCCCAGCAGCAGGCTTCTACTAGTGGATAGCCCTTCTGAAGATCAGAATTTTCACATTCTGCCAGCTTTCAGATTTTAATGCAGAATCTCATTAATGACCACACCAGTTTTCTTCTGGAGTATCCCTTAGAACCATGGCAGAATGGAGGAGATTTGGAGGACAAAAAGATGGAATGCAAAAAAAAAAAAAACGTGACTGAGAGAAATAGAAGGGAATCAGTTTTTGACATCTTAGGAGTGATGCTAAGGATGCCATCCTATAGAGGCTCAGTTCTCTTTCTTAGGTCATACTACTTTAATGCCAGAGGTGGGAACTATTAAATATCTGAGATGGCATGACAGACATGCAAAATTCAGGACAGCAGAAGCCTGAAACTCTTTTCTCAAGGACTTGAAGAGGCAGTGTTTAATGGCAGTTAAATCCACTAGAATATACTATAAGCCAAGAATGTCTTCAATCCCAGCTTTCCACAGTCCACTTCCTACAGCATATTCTGAATGGCTATTTATGGTAGGCACCAATTCTAGTGTCCTTCTTATTTCATTATAAAATTTAAGTTATCTCCATCAATCTTAAATTCCTTTGTGGGCAGCTGAGAGAAGAACCGCGCTGAAGATGTTTTCCTGCACTAGTTCTTACTCATTGTGGTGAGAGGTTATTCCTTGCCCTCTGAAATTCCTCACTGGCTCCTGAATGTAGTTAAGGATTCAAAGATGACACAGATCTATATATTTAAGGACACAGAGTCCAGATACTTTAAGGAAAAAAGTGATCTTTTCTTGCAGAGCAAAGCTCTGCATGTAGGACATTATGAAATTCTTCCTTTATAGAAATGATACAACCAGGTTTAGGTCCTGTTATGTGCACAATTTTTAAACTACTATTATCTCAAGCACACAGAATAATGGTTAATATTTCAGATTTTAAAATACAGCGGAGTCTCAATTATCCAAATTCAGTGAACCCAGACAGGGTTTTGCCCCTTGTCATTTATTAATTAAATGGTAAATTGTTTCTATTACTAATTATTTCCACAGATCCATGGGCATGCAGGGCATTCTGGTTACTGGTAAACGCGATTATCAAGCCCTATTCAGTGTTCTTCCCATGTTCTTTAGATAATTGAGATTCTGATGTATTCTGAAACCCATTTAAAATACTTTTTACAGTGTATTACTGGGAGGGCTTTCAGGTCTTGTAGGTCCTCCGGGGTAGAGGCATCCCCAAGATTGTGGGAGGCAGAAATCTTGACAAGCCAAAAGACAGGGAAATGTGTCAGCCAATACGTAACATGAAAGCAACACTACTTTGTGAGCTCAATCTGACAAATTTCTAATCCCAGAAGTGTATGAGTTTGAATGAGTGACTGGCTAAATAGGATGCTAGCGACTCAGATATTACATTAAACTTGCTCTTTTTGGAGGCTCATCTTTATTTAAGAGAACTTTAGCTTAAGAATCCTTTAGATGTGAGCAATCCTACAAAGGAGAAACACTTCTAACTAGAGAAGGTTGAGCAGATTAAAAAATGCTGTCTCAGAGATATTAAGGGTAGAGGTACAGAACTGTACATGGACCAGAAAAATGCAACAACTATGGGTGAAACTATGAGAACTCTGTATCAAAAGAAAGTAAATTGATAAAAATCAGATACCAATATAGCAAAGAACTGCCTCAAAATCAAAATAAGTCTGCTTGTCACTCTGATTAGAGTATCTTAAACAGCCAGGACAAATGCATAAGCACCTCAATAATAAAAAGGATTAAGAGAAGTACAAAATGTATTAAAAAAACAAACAAACAAAAACATATAAGACAAGCAGCTGGAGAAGATGTACATTGCAATACTAGAGTGCACTTCATAATAATCAGAGCAGAATGCACAGACGAGGGATTGTTGCTGTAAATTAAAGTACATATAAATAAAAGGAATAAGTAAAAACTAAAAAGTAACAAAAATCTCCATGGGTTTTAATTCCATGCTGAAAAGGAAAGAGAATGGTCTTAGAATCATACCATGGACCATCCTACTAAAATGCTGATAATGACTATGGAAAGAAAAATGGAAGACTTCAGAGGCAGAAAACCTAAGGAAGAAGGAGCAACTTTGTTTTTGTCTTAAGAAAACGAAACCTACTTTATTATGTGCATATTAAAGAACCACTTTGAAATAATGAACATAATGCAAGTAAATTCAGTTCTCTATAGGACTGAAAAAATAACAACAAATAATCCACTAAAGCAATATACAATTTCAGGAAAAAAAAAATCCTATTTAAAATAAGGAACAGAGAAAAAAGGAAATTAAAAAGAAGCAGCTAAGGGTAAAATGTTTGAAGATGCTACCGTTAGAAGATATGTTATCAGAGATTCATGTCTCTTACAAGTAACAGGAAAGCCTTTCCTTAGAATAGCTGTAATAATCCTGACCCCCAGTCGTCTGCCTCAATCATTTTGAGGAACATCTCAGCAATCTGTCTGCCAGATACAGCAAATTACAGCCTGAGGTACTAAAAAGATCCCTAAACAGTTCTGACTTACCTGAATATGCTGGGTTGTAAACTGTCATAATTCAGTTGCCACTTTAAAAGGAAAATCTTCTGCAAGAGGGCAAAAACTCTCCAGGAGAAATGCATAATATGGTTCCTTTAAATGCAAGAACCTTGAAAGTTGTCCTGCAGTAATTAATTTGTAATTAGAACTCACAAAACAAATGCATAGCCACATGTGAAAACAAGAAAATAATGTGATTTTTAAAGCAACCCAAGTGAAGGGATTTACTAGAAGTAAAAAGACATCATTCAAAAAGAGGAAGTTACATTGAAACACAGAGAGCAGAAAAAAGTGTCTATTTTTTAAAAAGAAAATGTTGAATAAGGCTGACCCATGAAAATCTTGAGGAACAACTGTTTAAAGCCACAAATAACCTTTCTGGACATCTTACATAAAATATGTTTCTGCCAACAGATGAGGTGCAAAAGGGGTGTACAAAGCACAAAAATACCGAATAAATTCCTTGCAGCTGTGTTCACTTGTGTTAAAAGGTTTACAAGTTAAATCCCTTCTCTGGAACGTTAAATCTGAGAAAATGTTCAACGGAAAGAATAAACGGTTCCCATCTAACAGTTATAAAACAAACTCAGTCATGAAAGAGTTTAACTAATAACTCTTGCACAACAAAAGAACAGAAAGTGATTTAATGGCAATAGTAAAAAAGGGCTTTAGGAAGATCCACATAGATCACTTGGTCTATAGTCTATGCCATAGAAACTGGTAGAAATTGTAATAAATAATAACAGACACTTGAATAGATAAAACAGGGAAGATACAACATCATTTTTTGCAGCTGGAAATTCTGATTTACAAATCCATAGAAATCTCAGAACGAGGCAAGAGGCATATGCTGCTAAAAATTAAAAAAATATGAAAACCCTCACCAAAGTAATTTTCTAAAAGAAAGTTATCATGACATAAGAGAAAAAAATGCTAAATATTCATACAAAAAAATAGGATTTAATTTAGCTATTGCTACACTGGAAAGACAGCATGGAATCCTTGTGGATATACCTATGAAAGAACCAGCTCAATATTCAGAATTGATGATAAAGGAAGAGAAAAACCCTTAAAAAAAGCCCTTGGGAATTATTAAGAAAGAGCTAGAAAATAAAACTAAAATCATAATGACATCCTTCTAATAAAATCCATCATAGATGCACATACTGATCACTCTATGAGGGTTTCAACTCTCAAGACAAAAGAGGAAATAAGCAGCCAAAAAGATGCAGAAAAGGGCACAAAGATGTTCAAAGCACGAAACAACTTCTGTGCAAGGACAGATTAAAAAGAGTTGGGTTCTTTGCCCTGGAAAATAAAAGACTGAGAGAAATATAAAGGAGCTTGATAAAATCATAACAAACAAGGACAAGGTGAACTGTTAATAATTGCTCCCTATTTCTCATTACATATTTCTAGAAAGCATCCAAAGAAGTTATCAAGCACCAGGTTTAAAGCAAACAAAAGGAAGTATGTTTTCACACAGTCTGTAATTAAATTGTGGAATTCATTGGCACAGGATGCTTTCGATGCCAAAAGGAAAAATGGGTCTCAAAAAGCAACTGGACAAAATCAGAAAATAGAGCTTAGACTTTAACAGCCCTTCCTGTCAGGGCTATTAAACACAATGATGCAAAAGCAGAAAACACTACTCCACACTAAGAAATGCACATTTCTGAAGAGCAGAATGAACCAATCCGACATGTATGAGACAGCAGCTAAGCTTCAACATGGCTAACACATAGATCACAGAGGTTCCAGCTTCAAAATGAATTTATGGAGCACATGGATTATGGCTGCAACTGATGATTTATTATTGCACTGTCAATATGCTGGATGCTGATTGATATCCTTCCCCAGGTACAACCATAGTTAAAAGTGTATGTTAAGGACAAAATGCTAAGAGTGAAACAGAGAATGTTTGGAGAACAAGATATTCTTTCCAGAGACCTGAGATCTTGTGATATAGAGATACAATATACTTTTCTAAATGGATGAGATTGCAATAGGTGATATTCGTTTCTGAGATGAAAACCACCAGACTTATGAAATTACAAGTGATGATACCCCCTTTGGCTCTAATGGTTGTTCAGCATTCACACTATGGAGTGATTTTTGTGGGAGCTGCACTTAGTCTATTGTGCATGTTATGCTCAAAAATGCCTTTTAAAACCAAGCAAAAACATTCAGGTCACAGAGCAAAGCACGCAAAAGTATGAAAATATCAAAATGAAGTCTGTCACAACAGCTGTAGTGTTACAATACAATCTTCCATGTTATGATTGTATATTTTGTGTTCTGTATAATGGATAGCATCCAGGGAATGAGACTAATTCAAATAGTCTTTTTTTTTATCCTCTCTGTTCAGTGTGTGGCCCCAAGCCTTGTTTACTGAGTGGCATCCAAGTCTTGCATGAAATAAGATGGGGTTTTGTTTCTAGATTTTCTGTGGTACTCATCAATATAGCATCTGAATATCTCAACGATCTCGCTGAATTAATCCTTACAATGTATCCTCTCTCAGATAATTTTAATTCCTCATTGATGAAAATTATGAGAGAAATGATGTGAATTTTTTTGTGGCCACACAGGGAGGCTATATCAAAGACAGGAAGGAAATTTAAATCTGTTCATTCTAAGGGGTGCTGAGCATCTTCTGAACTCATCTTACAGAAGGAGCATCCAGAAAATTCTTGCTCTTCCATCAGATCTGCAGCTCATCTGTAGCATAAACCTCTCCAGTGGGGGTGGGATACCATGGACAGGGACCTTGTTCTTACCATATCATCTCTCTAATCCTGCGAATTAGGAAAAGTGTCTCAAAGATACCTTGCTGCAAGATTTGCAAAGCCCTTGGAAGCATTCAGATCATTGTCACAATGAAGAGCAAAATTATGACATTCTGTTGTTGCAGTCTTAGGCAGAAATTTCTCCTTCTGATTTGCACTCTCTAGGATTCTTGCCAGCACGAGGTATTTAAAATTATATTTTTCTAAAAAGTGTCAAGCAGGGGCAGTGGTATGGATGTAAGAAATCAACCACTGACACACAGACTGTTTATGTAATGTTAAAGATTGCAATTTATAGTTGTGGTGTCATTTGTAACTAGGAATGGCAAGTTTATGAAACACTTTATATACTGCACTTGTTCTAAGTGCATGAAAACACATTAAAAAATAGACTTATGTTCTGCTACCTTAAGGGTCTGTCTCACACCTACCACATCCAAGAAACTGAGAATAAAGCTCAGTGTCTGTCCCTCTATTGTGTTTCCTATTGTGCCTACATATTGCAGCATTTGTGGTCTGTAAGATCACACACTGTAGGAACAACTTTCAGTTCTCTGTGACAATAGGGTGAGCTGAGGATAGACTGGCAATATTTGCAGATAAATTTCCTGCCCTTTGTGGGTTTCAGTTAGACTCTTAGCATTATTTGAACTTTTGTGGTTTAATTTTCTTTGTTGTTGTTTTAATTCTAATGGCAGAAAACAGGAGACAAAGCAACATCCCTCTGGAGGCAGAGAATCTCAGGATCTGAGGAGTAAATGGCCATGTTTTCTCCTTCTGGCATTTTAAGATACAAGAGTAAACTGAGAAAGGACACAGTAGATCTGCAAAATGGCAAAGGGACATAGAGCTTCTTATTCTCTAGTAAAGAGACCAAAAGCCCTAGGATCTGTTGATGTTTAATGGTCTTCTGAAGTAATTTCTTCCCATTAGCATACAATCACAACCACAGGCTCAGAAACTGCCCACTACCATGGGGCAGAAGGTTGTCGCATGAAAGTTGCCCTTTTCTCTTTATATGTTTGAAAAAGAATCATAAAATAACTCCATTGTAAAAATAAATAAGCCCTAAAACAAATAACAAATTACTTTTCTGAGAGGAAGAACTTTCGGTTATAGGATAACAGTCACTAACTACTGCCAGGAGTTTTCCCAAATTCCAGGGAACAAAAGCATGAGAGAGATTTATTTAAGTCCACCTTGACTAACATAAGTAGAAAGGAACACTTCCGATTCCTCATTTCCTCATTCTCTTGGGTGTCACAGCTTCCTAGCCTCTGCTTCTGTTTATAGTCATCTCTCAACATGTATTTCAGGAAAAGAAAAGTCTAAATAAAGATCAGAGTCTGCTCCATTATGTGTCCTTCCTCCTCTTCTTCTCCTCCTTTCTTGCATTTGTGCAGTGTTGTGGCACCTATTAACTACCCATGTTTTCAGAATGACATTATACAAGGTGCAGGATGTACCACTGTGCCCTAAAAATATCAACAACTGCATTAGTCTCACAATAATTAATGGCAGGCATTATGCAAATGACAACTTTTTCACTGCAAAATAATGACATTTCTTCATTTTGAGCAGAGTTATGCAAAACAATGAATTGAGGATGATAAATCACACAGGAGAATTAAGAAAGCCATAACGTTTCTGCCCAGGCAGGCAGAAAGACAGACAGACCAACAATTTAGAACACATTGTTTGTTCTCAAACCGCTATTAAGAAATAAAAAAAGCATAGCCAGTCGGTCATTAGAACGTATGTATAATTCAGTTTCCCTCCTTTAGGCAACTGTGCATAAGGGAACGTTAAATTCTAGCAATCGAATTATTACAAGTCACAAGCAAATTTTTTTTTATTAACCTTAATAAGTCATTCACTCAGACTATAGTCATCAGGCAAATAAAATATATCACATGCCATTCTCTTACATATTAACTAATTTCTTATGCAAACATCACAATGTATAGCAATTACCACTGCTCAAAAAAGCCCCAAAGTCAGTTTCAATTTATTTTATTGCTTTTGTGCATGGCCATTTCCTGTAGAGCTTTGCTCTCTATCCCCACGTTTTAGGTACAAAATGAATGCAAGCAACAAGAAGCTACTTCTCTGAAATGTCGCTGCACTTTTTCCACTTTATTTTGAATACTGTTGTAAAAAGATGTCAGTAAGATCTTCTTGTGAGCTTCAAGAATCTTCTCAAAGGTAAAAAGCCAACAGTGACCAGAGTACCCTCTCTTCCCCATCCTTTTCTCCACTGAATGCTTCTCACCTCCTGGAAGAGCAGCCCCAGCCCAGTCCTCCCAGTGCCTCCTGCAGGGAGCCTGGTGCAGGACAGTCTGTGAGCTCCCCCTCACAGCCACTATTCCCACCATTCCCACACTGCTCCCTGAGGAGCAGGCTTCCCAGTGTGAGTGGGACTGGAGGGGAGCTTTGAACTCCCCCTACGTACAACACTCCTCCACTGCTCCTTACAGTGTCTCCTGATGAAGCGGAAGTAGCTCTAAGCTTTTAATAGACAGCACTCCTGGATCTTTCTTTTTAGTGATTCCTGCTGGGAAAGTCTGATGTATAAAAGAGTTACAGAGATTAAAGCTGGAGAGACTTGTGGTATTTAATCATTTAGTCCATCCTCCCACCTGAGTTGGGGTATTCCTTATGCTATTTTTCCCCATGCTCTATCTAGTCTAACTTTAGAGAGTGCCAAATAACTGGGCTCCCACCTCTTCCCTGGGGAGGTTATTCCATAGTGGCACATCAAGAGACTGGAAATTTCCCAAGGTATTTGCTGTATTTTTACTTCTTTGTGATTAGTTTTATTAAAAAGGCTTTAGTTTTCATACTCACAGTACTGCCGTAAGATTTTGTTTCTGTGTTAGTGTAGAGACTGAAACTGCATCTGACTTCCTCACATCCATAGCTCAGCATGACACTTAACAACATTGTCCACTAAAAAATAAAGCTGGATTTGGAGCACCTAAATATTATCCAAAACCTCTTTTTATTCTTCATGGTGACTGCTGGCAGGAAGTGGTATGAAAAGGGATCCAGGACAGGACCTTTACAGCCAACGCAGTATTACCTCCCTTCTAGCGAGGTAACACATCAGCAGCACATCAGCTGCTCCCCTCAGGAAGCACTGGTGGTACATAGAGCATCAGCAAGGATTACATATCCCCCACGATGAGGTTAACCTGCAGAGCTCTTGTGAAGCATAGTGAGGGGCCTGGAAAACCCACAATTCATGTGTCACAGTGAAGAGTCAGTTCCAACTTTATCTGAACCAACAAGAAGATCATCCCTCCCTTTTTCTTCTCCCCAAATTGTTAGTACCCTTTTCTCCAACAAAGACAACTGAGTCATTGACACAGACAGACAGAGAGTCCAGGAAAGAGAACAATTGTGCTGGAAGTAACTGGTGTCTTTGAAAACAAAGGGGTAGCAGTTGACCACCCCTCTCCCACTATCTATTTCAGGACTTTTAGGATTCAGTGTAATTCACCCTGCCTTGGAATATTGCAAAATTTCTCCACCTCCAGCCTCTCATCCGGAAGTTAATAACATTTTGCAGCTCTACTTAAATAAAATCCAGCCCATCCTGGATCAATAAGACTGATGCCTATTTCCCTAATGGCAGCCGATTGCCATTTGCTATTCAAATCAGACTAGATAAATTACAGTACATGCCAAGGAACAGGCCAGTGAATTAAGACAGGCCTCCTGAGGACCAGTGATATTATTAATCTTTTAAGACACTATCATATTTCTTCTTGACAGTGTGCGTAGACTCTCAGACATGCTGCACTCAGATTGAAATATCAGCTGCTGCAAAAAATCAATAGTGTTAGAAACACAATAATTTTCTGTCTGCAGGGCCCCCAATAAGCAACACTTGTGCTTCTCCTTCTTTCCGCATCTATGCTCCAAATGCATTTGTTTTAAAATCCAGGCCTCAATTCTGAATAGTCATTGTGGTGGACAAAGTTGCTTTTGTTGTCATCCTTTGCCACAGAAGCCACAAGTGTGCTTCTCGATAAGGTTGCGGTACTCAGAGACAGCAGAAGGTACTCCAGGGTCAGATACTCACCCAGAATATTTTACCCTTCTCCCCACACCCTCCTGCTCACTCTTGCTCTCTCATTGAAGGCTTTATAAAGACAGATATTGCTAAAGCTCCTGCTATCCGTAAGAAAAATGAAAATGGGGACCTTGGAAGTGAACTGACAAAGGGAGACCATACATGACAAGAAAGGAAAAAGCTTAAGGGATTTCTCTTCAGACTGGCAACAGACAGGGTCAATTCAAACAAGTTTGATCTCTTTAGACCTGTGGATGAATTCAATAGAGGCTCTGATAGTCAAGTAAGCTGCCCCTGGTTTCTCAACTACTCTTCATGCTGAAGGAGAAAAAGAGTCTACAACTGAAAACTATTCCAAAAAAGGTATTTTATGATTTACGAGACAAATGGACTTAGGGAAAAATGTTTAGCTTGGGGATTGGCAACAAGATGCTAAAAAGAGGTTTCTCCTCACCCTTGACATGATATAGTTTAACTGTGTGGAAAATAAAGAATTCTAAAACACAACAAAATCAGAAGTCTTCACACAACTCTAAGCACGAGATTATTCTGCACAGAGCTGTGTTAGAAAAAAAAAAATTACAGAAAGGGACCAGAGTGGATAAATCAACTCCAGGCTGGCTAAGCAGTGATTTGAGATTGCCAGATTTCTAGCATCCCAGGCCAACAGCAACCAGGAAGAGTTGATGAATGTCCCAGTAGGGTGAGAGGAGTGAAGCGATGAAATCATTCAAGTTACATCACAATTAGCAGTTGCCTTCTGCCCTTAAAACATTTTTAACAACATTGGCAGAACTGGACACCAGAAATACTAACTCTCCTCTGACTCTTGCCAAATTATGAGGGCTTCAATTCAACCTCCATTTAAAAAGTGGGGTAAGCAATATAAACACAGCCCGACCTTCTGATGAATTCCAGGGTGACCTGGCTGATGGACACGCAAGGCTGGCTGTTGTCAGCAAGGTGCTCATTAGTAAATGGATGAGAAGCCACTCTGTGCAGTTCTGGGGTATGCTTTACCTTCTCTATGCTGAGTAGAAGACCTGGCTCCCCTCCTTCCTTGGGATTCTCAGCACCCCTCTCTGGGGTGCACTAAGTGACATGCTTGAATAAAGAGAAGAGCAAGCTACCATCAGACTTTCTGCTAGGGAAGCAGCAATTAATTAAGTTTAATTAAAGCTGGCCAGTAGATAAGAATTTTTTTCATCTGGACAGAAATACCAGGTCTCAAATTCTCAAATGTTATTAAAAAAAAAAAAAAAAAAATCCCCTCGTGAAGTACCTTCAGATCTAGAGCCCTGAAGTTTTCTATGTCACCAGAAGTGACCAGAAAGCTCTCTTCATCAAAGTCTTTGTGCTAAAGAGAAAATACGGTGATATGATGAAATGAAGATATGATGAAGTGTACCCATCAGCACCATGGTGCAATTTTCCTGGAGCAAAGAAGGCTCAGGAAACACCTTAATGCTTTCCACAACTACCTGAAAGGAGCTTGTAGCAAGGTGGGGGGCAGCCTCTTCTCCAACGCAAGTAGCAACAAGAGGAAATGGCCGAAAGCTTCTGCCAGGGGAGGTTCAGATTGGACGTCAGGAAGAAATTCTTCACTTAAAAGGTGGCTAAGCATTCGAACAGGCTGCCCAAGTAAGTGGTGGAGTCACCATCCCTGGAAATATTCAAGAAATGACTGAATGTGGTACTGCGTGCCATGGTCTAGCTGAAATGGTGGTGTTCGGTCAAAGGTTGGACTTGATCTTCGAGGTGTCTTCCAACCTTAGTGATTCTATGATTCCATAATTTTCAATTAGAAAATTAGTCACTTCCCAGCACTTGGCACACATCTGATGAGCAGACTTGAGATTCACTCTTGTTCCTGATTCTCCGTGAGTTGGATTTGATTCACGCACCTGAATGGAAATGCTCCCAGTACATACAAGTCTCACTCTACTTCCAACAGGTTTTGGTTGTGCCATGTGGGATCCAGGAATGTGTTGATAACACATCAAAGTACTTGTGAAAATGTCACCATGAGCCATGTGCATGTGGAGCTCAGCCTAAACTGTGGGGCTAATATGAGCTCTGGCACAAAACTATGCGTGAGCAAGCAGTATGAGGGCTAAGAAGCAAATATGAACAGACAGTATCATGGGTGATGAAGGACAGGATTTGAGTCTTCTGCTGTTCCTCTCCAATCATCAGATCACTCCTCTGTCTGTTGCTCCTCTATCTTCTCCTGTCTGTGCTACGTCCTCTAACTATGGATCACTGCTGCTTTGATTTTGCACAGCAAAAATCATTAATTCACACAGTACTACGGCTAACAGCACCATAGTTTCGCAGAAGATGCCATGGTATCTAAGACAACGAACCTACAAATATCACTGAATGATAAAGAGAAGAAAAATTCACTTTTCCAGAGCAGGTAAGGGACTAAAATAATCTATACAGCTACAAACATTTTGACAAGTTCTGACAAGTTCCTATGTCAGTCCAGAGAACGTTATGGTAGTCTAAAGCTACCCCAGAACCTGTGTCACATGTATGCAGAAAGCCCCAAAGGTGTAGCTGGGCTGCAGTACAGCATCATGCACACAAAACTCCCCATATCAAAGTCTGGGAGAGCCGTTACATCAAGGATGCCTCATCTTCGTGTTTGTAAGCACATCAAACACCTGAGTATGAATTGAGGTCTTTAGAAAGATGAGAATGTCACATCACTGTGTATTGTAACAAGGCCTTTCCACACTAAGCTTGTACTCGACCTGCGTGTATCTTTTTCCTCTTAGAAACTAACACAATTTATTCTGATCAATATAGACTAATTTCTTCTTTTCTTCTTAGGTACTGTTATATGCTACCCTATGCCCTCCTTTATCCTTGCATTTGGAAAAGAAAGAATTCCTGTAGCAACTGACCATACAACTACTGTTCAGGTTTCCCTGATACTTTTCCCCAGGGAAGCAAGACACCAATGGTCATAGCAAGATCATGTAACTAGATGGACATCTTCATGCTGAAAAATGCTCTTGGGATTTAAAAGAAGCTGTGCACATCTTCTTTCTGACATTTCTTTTTCTAAAGGAAAGGATTAGGCAGAGGGTGAAAGTATACAAATAAATTGTTAGGGCCACTGCTGCTGGTCAGAGCTGCTTCAGAGGAGATTCTCTAGACAGCCTCCTCCGGATAGATCCTGCTGGAACAGAATTTGCAGACTGTAATGTTTAAATACCACTCAGAAGTTAAAACAGTAGTGACAAACCCAGTTAAATTTAAAGCCAGATTTCCATTGCAAAATACCCTGCATGCCATCCCTGCTGACAGGCAATGCCAGGCATTGCTGTCAGCCACAGGCTACAGAAGGAAGAGGAAAAAAGTAAATGTACTGCAAGTTTAAGGCACAGACACATACTGCTAACAACTGCTGTCTGATATCCTTCCTCAGCCCCAGTCTTTGCCCCAAGACATTGCTCTGATTTTGCAGTGCAGAGAGCTGGTCTGTGAACAGAAATCTACCCACAGGCTACAGCTCCAGGCCACCCAGAGAGCATTCATCTCACCCCGTGCCTGGCCCCTTCAGTTATAGGTGTTGAACAAGCCCATTCTGTGAGCAGGAAGCAGCACGGGGATTTGTCAAACTCCAGCTGCAATTCACAATAATCTACCAGCTCATTCTAGAAAAACAAATGGAAACCGGGAGTGCTTTTAGAGCACTAAAGCAAGTGCCCTAAAAGTGCCCAGCAAGAAAAGCTGGGAGAAAGTGACAGCGTAAGAACTCCATTCTAGATGGTGGAATAGAGAGTCCAAATTGCAACTGAGATGGCAAGGAGTTGAGTGACTACATCATGTAAGAAGAAAAAGAAGATCTATGTGAAAATGGCCAAAAGACAAAGAAGATGCAAAGGGAAAAAGCAGAAAAAACTAAATTATAAGAAAATAATGCGAGATAAATGAGGATTTTGAGATAGTTGCGGGAAGAAAACCTAAGCAATGAAAAGATGTCAGCAAATCCAACTGCACTTATCCCAACCACAGGTTAGGAGTGCCCTCTCTAAAAGACGGAGCTAGATAAAAGGTGTGTTTCCTTTTCTGGCCATTAACATCTATGTCTAGCAATAACTTGAGAACAAACCATTTTTGAGAGCTTTGTCAGCTATTCTTTTCACACCACAACCACAGCCTCTCAGGCCAGGAAAATAGCTAAATGAAACATGTATTCAAAACTTTGGATCTATCTCTTGACCTCTTGGTAACAACGCAGCTCTGCCGAGGTCAGAGGTGAGAGGAAGTCATCCCTGTTCAGTCAGCTCTGTGAAATGAGCCTGGAAAAGGTAATGAACTTTTCCAGACCAACAGTCTCCATGGTACATTAAAAAGAAATTCTACCAACACTCCCTGGTTTCACCCTTAACAAAGGAGGTGGAGGGGAAGAAGGTCTGAGCTCACAAGATCAGGAGCATCCTAAACTCTCCCACTGCTTTAGTGTGAGTTGGTGCAATGAGCTGCCGCACAGCTGTGGGGGTGAGCCATGCACCTGTGCAAGCATGCTAAGTAACGTGTTACAGCAAGCCATGGCCTCTTTGCATTCTGAGGAAACACTCCCTCCAAATCATGGCATAATCTGCTAAGAGGGGTAGGAGGAAACATTTCCCACTGTGGCAGACCTGCTGCCTCTGTCACATGAGTAGAAACACGATTTCTCACACTCACACGACTATCCCTGCACTGGAACCTCCAGTGGAGGCACTCCCAGCTCAGTTACTGATTTTAATTATGAAATGACAGTACCGATGGCTGGCTTTGCTTGAACCAGCATGTGTCACTGAAGCTGATGGGAAATATGTAAGAAAGAGACCCAGTTTAATTAGCCTGAATATTTTACAATGATTATTTCCTACAAGAAAACCATCCCACATCTTGATTTGTCACCTGTCAGGTTGCTGTTCTTATCCACCACGATCTCTCCTTGCTTCTTCATGTCATAAAAAAACCAATGGTGAAAATGACAGACAGATGCAAACAAGATTTTGGTAATTACAGCCCTGTGGCTGGTGGTTGTTTGAACATCGTTTTATTTCTTCCAATCAAACAAGTCCTTGGACTTCACAGCCCTAGAGCTTCAGACAGGGGTGAAGCTGATTATATTATGACATTACAGTGCAGACTGGCAGATCAGACAAAATGGATTTCACTCAGTAATTAAACTGCAGTATCTTTCGTCTAAAGTCCAGGACAGGATTAATCGAAAGGTAGCTCTTTATCATTGCGATTAGTGCTGGGATTTGAAGAGTGACTCCACAGATTTCTGATTTGATAGCTTGTCCTGGGTACCAGCTTATAGGAGACTGCACATCTGTCTGACTTGTAAAAATAGCATGAGGTCAAGATCTATTTGCCAAGTCACACTATTTCCTTTATTTTGTTTTTACTTGGAAGAAACTCAGATTGATTTAAATATTACAGTGTCCTTTGGCTTTCTGTGGCAGTACAAAGATTTCTACTTAAGAACTGCTAACACATAACGCTGCCCACACCCTAAACTGCACTGTATCTAGAGGACAGATTCACAGTTTTCTCTGTACCTTTAAATTTATTCTTCAGGGTCCAGGAAAACCCACCTGATTGTCAGAAATTAAACAGCACAAATTTTACATACAATAGCTTTCTAGTTGATCTAAAGTGGTCTAGCAAAAGAAGTTTCAAGCTTTCAAGGCACTCTAAAGATTTACTGGATGAAAATAGAGTCTTAAGAATTTTTGTTTTTGTCAGCATTGTATAAAATCCCTAACATAAAATGCCAGCTAATGCTTTCTTTTTTCTTTTTTCTTTTTTTTTTTTCCTTAAGACTGCAAAAAGCTTTAAATGCTCCTGCTTCTCCTCACAAGGCTAATAAACACAGAGCTGGGAAAACTTTCTCAGTACAGCCAGACAGTTTCCTTATGCGGCTGGCTGGGGAAGCAGCACTGCTGGTACCTGCCCTGATTTACTCACTAGAGGAAGGAGAACTTCTAAAAGTGGAAGCAAGGCAGAGAAAAGCAATGGATATCTCTTTTTATTATCTTCTGCAAGTAGTCGTTCTGTTTAAGAAATAGAAAAATCGAGGTAAGACAAAGAAAAACACTACCTCTCCCTACCATGAATGAAACACAGTTAGGAACTGACTTAAAATTATGTAGATACTCTCTGCCTAAATTCTCTTGCAAGCAATGCTGTTTTGAATTACATTCTACGTAGAATACCCTGGTAAGAATACCAACAGATTCCAAAAGTGTACAGGAGTGGTTTGGCATTTGCCTTTAGGAAGTCATATACATTTTTAGGTTCCTTTCAACATGTTTTCAAGTCATGGCAGCCACAAAAAAATAATGTCCCACAGGCCACTATTACTAGGTTCCAACTTTTCCCCAACAAAGGCTGATAAAAAAAAATTTATTTGTGGAAACATCAATAAAAATTTTATTTGCAGTTGAATGAGGTTTTTGAAAGACAAATACTTTAACTGAAAATTGAAAGAATTTTTTTGTGGAAAGAAGCTGAAAGTCAAAAGTATTCTGTCTGGAAGTCAATTCTCAGCAAAGTTTCTTTAAAATTTTTACCCTTCCAAAAAAAAAGTCACAATTTACACTGTTTTGTTTCATCCACAGAATAGTCCTGTGCCTACCACATTCTATACAATTGGGAATTCCTTGGACCATCTATACAAAAGGGTAATTACCCCAATGTCCTTTGATATTTTGCCTATAACAATGTTTCCCCTCATTTGTATAAATCTCTGATGTAGATTATGAAGATCTAAAACAGGGGCATCTTAATTTCTACCCAAACACTTATTAGAGACAGACCCTAATTCTTTTTGGGGACTGGGTAGTGCTAGAATCCAAATAACAAACTAAACAATTCCCTAGGCACACAAAGTATTTTATTTGCAGTTTTATTGTTATTGTTATTTTTATAATGGAATTTATGGAGAAAAAAGCCAAATTATTCATAACCATTCATTTTAAGTCTTGAAAGCTATTTCACAGCTCTTGGAGTCATAGAAGACCCTCAATACCATGCAGTCGGATTCCCAAATAAAGAACTTACAATTCCACCCAGCAATTCCCACAGCAATTCTAATGACTAGTGTGTATGGGCATATAATACTTACTAACAAATGATCCTAATTTAAGGAATTAGATTAACCAGTAAAATATCAAAAAATACCTTGGAATTTTTTTTTAGTAAGTATTTCTCTGCCTAAACACTTACAAGTGGGGAGAGAAGAGGAAATCTAGGCAAGCAAGCAGGCAGAGGCAGAGAAACCTCACACAGATGAATGACAAACAGTGCATTTCTTGGTCAGCTAATAACAACACAGATAAGTAATACCAGACAGAACAGCCTCAGTAATCTTTGTTTAAATGGCTAGCTAAAAATGTAATAAATTCTCACTGCTATATTTGTTCTTTGTAGAGGTGTGAAGGTGTGAATTTTACTCCTAGTCCTGCTGCTGATACTGTAGATACAGATTCAACTTCCATAGGGATTTCAAAGCTAGTATTCAGACCACTAAACTATTCCTCAGACCAAGTTGAAAACAAAATGCAAATGAACTACTGCAGATCCTGAGCTCATGCTGTTTCCCTCCTGCCTTTCAGAATTTTCCCCACTTCTCCTCTGAAAATTCTAAAGTTTTAAAAATATTATTAAACAATCAAATAAGCCTTTATATTTATATTTTTTTTTCATTCCCGAGTCTTTTTATTATGCTTTGATCATAAATTCAGTATCTTCCCTCCAATCACAGGGACTAGAAACTTATTTTATAAACAAGAAACAAAGAACTTGACATTATCTGTTTACTTCAAGAGTACAATCTTTAGGAAAAACATCAGCTATTATGACACTTTCAGTAAAACTGCAACACTGCCAGCGAAGTGAAACATTAATCTAGGTGTGCACACCCTTCTGGTTTTCACATCATGCGTAAGCACTGAAATTCCACAAAAAGAGCCTTGTAGTTGTGTGTTGCTCTGGAGAAAAGCTGGATAGCATAACACATCCATGACTTCACAAAGTGGTCAATCAGCAAGTGCTTCCCACTAAACAGGAAAGGACTCTTACATGCCAAATCCTGGCTTTGGTAACAGAGTGGTAAATTTCATATTAACATAAACCAGGGTAAGGTTTGTCCCAGTGTAAACACAATTAGAATTAATGTTATGTTTTACAGAGTTCCTAAACAACTACAAATTTCTTCCACCCGGAAAAGGGAGAAATACATGTCTTGCAGCACAATGTTTTTTGAAATGAAATCACAGCTGAAAGCTTGGATAAGACTAGTTAGGAGAGGAAGAGAAAAATTCCCAGCCATCAACACAAAAAGTGACTGCATTTGTTTCCCAAACTCTAAAGATGCTGCCAGCATCCAGTTCCTAGGCCATATGTTAGTAAGATGAACTAAACAGACCCTTAATCCTAACCAGGAGGTTACCATGAGGGCTGAAACTGTGATGCACTCAGTAAGAATCTGTTTTTCTCAATTAAAGAAATAACCATAACTACTTTCAGTCAAATCACTCATAATGTATCTAGCCTCAAAAGATATTTAACATCATATATTAAGTATGTCAAGCAGTCATTCCATTAATAACACTTTGCACTTCTATTCTGCTTTTTATGCCAGTAGACCAAAGCACTTTGTGATCATGAATTAATCAAGGCTACCACCACCTGTGCACCGGAAATAGTTGGCTGGCATCCACTTACTGACCCTGGATGATAGCTGGAGATGTGATCCTCATTTTCCTATCTCCCAAACGAAGCTTTAACCAGAAGACAAATCACCAAGTAATAACACCAAGTAATGATGGCTTCCCCAAATTCACCAAGTACTTTGCACAATCAAAATAAATCCATCAGACTAAGCAGAGATCATAAACTTTGCCTTTATCAAGGTAGAGCATATGAAAAACAGAACTATCAAAAATTAAAAAAAGAAAATACTCAGCTTGAAGCTTCCTAAATTAACACCAGGTTTGCCAGGATAACAATTTCTTATTCTACTCATGATCATTAGGCAGGTTTACATTCCCTCTCTCCTGTGCTGTGCTTACAGGCAACAAATGAGACTGCCCATTGTGGAAGACTAAAAAAAGTGGAGAATAAAATACATAAAACGACCTTTCTAAGTTTGGTTCTAGGATGGAGTTTCATGAAACTAAACCCGTCAGTGATGACTGTCAACAAAACATAGGTTTCTGCAAAAGGTTTAAACAGGACTGGCCATATTTAAAGCTCCTTGGATTTCACCACCAAATAAATTTATTGCTTCAAGGTCCTGTAAATAGAGCTCATAATCCTGAAATACTTTGTAAACTTTTGATTTGGTTTCTACTTAGGTAAAGAACCAAAGTCAATGGGCGCTTTGCTAGAATAAGGTCTGAGAAGACAGTTTGCAAAAGATATTACTCTTATTTTACAGTAAAAAACTAGCTGCAGAAAAACATCTGTGCCTAAAGTGGAAGAAAAAGGTTCAAACTTCACAGTGTTGCTTTTAGTAAGGATTATGTCTTCAAAAAGAAGACCCAGCAGATCAGACTGATCATATCTGCTTAGTTGGTATATAACCTTATGTTCCCAGCTTAGAAAAAATAATGCCCACGGACTAGGACAAGATCAACTCACGCTATACACTATCTAGAATTTTAATCCAACTGTTTAAAACATATGGTATCCACCCTGAGTAACTTCATATGATGCATATTTTTCTTTTGTACTTCAGATTTTACCAGACTGCAGATATTTAATACTTTCCTCTTGTATCTTGCACAGATTTCAATATTGTGGACGTAAGTAATTTTTTACTTTTGTTTGATATGCCTTGCAATTAATACCGAGGTTAAACAAGACAGTTCCACTTCCAAGAAACTTTTCTATGATCAGTAGGCATGAACTCATGCCAATCTAGGAACTCAAGCCATATTTATAACACTAAGCAAATGTGCTGAGGGAGCTTTTACACTGTCAGGTATAAACCATATGCTAATTATTCTTAAGTGCCCATCACACCTCCAGTACATGGTACAAATAGAAAGAGCATTTAAAGGTAAAAATTTTGGTCTACGGGCTCACCTAAATTGCCAGAGGGTTAATGATGTTATCAAACCAGCATTAATGAAATCAAGTATTATTTATATTATATACCATTTTAACAGAGTCCAACATTTCATCTAATAACTGCTCTAAAAGGATTTGTCCTAAAACACTCTATGGTAGGATTATCATCAATAAATCATACCCTAGATGTGGTTTCAAGTAGGTAAAGTTTGGGGCTTAGGGCTCAAAGCATTTGCTTAAACATATCTTTCAAGTGCCACAAGAAAAGCACTTTGGCTTAATCACATCTGGACATAGCTAGCAGGCAGGACTTACCACTTTTGAGATAAAGGTCTTTTGGGAAAAGGAGCTGAAGGCCAGGTGGTGTATCCTACAGCATCTCACATGATAACAAGCACCACACTTGAGCCTTTATTGTGCACCCAGTGCATGGCTACCTTCCATCTACTCACTGCTTTCAGAACTTCTTATCCTCAGCAAAAATGTAAAAAAGTCAGATTGCTTCTGTCTCTGGCTAAACATAAAAAAGACATTAATGAAAAACTCTGCTCACAAAACTTCATTTTATGCCCTCCATGTCACAGTTGAAAAAATTCATACTCTATCTCTACAAATTAAACTGGCTGAACATATGCAAAATTTCCTCTGAACAAGGGAAAATTTGGAATTGTAAGAAAGAACATTCCTTTTAAAGTTTTATAAATACACTGAGGTCAATCCTGACAGGAATTCACAAACAAAGTCCTGACTGAACAAATTGTGTTGGACTGCATTTCCCCTGACTCTTGAATTTTCTTTTCAAGATTATCTGCTTGAATTTTCCAGACTAGGTACAGAGTCTACACAAGTCTCTTTCACCAGCCAACAGATTTAACCCACTGATTTCAAATGTTTGCCCAAATGCTGCAGAAAGAAGGTATTATTTGCCCTAGTTCTTACTTTCCTTCTTCACACACTGTGAAAGCTATCAAGAAGACAAGCTGACATGAAGAGGCTTCTCTTGAAAACCAGAAATACCTCCCTGTAAAGCTCACACAACGCATTGTCAAATTTCCAAATATGAATTTAAAAACACAGAGACTTATCCATATTTATTCAAGATCTCAGAGATGGTAAATATGATTAGACAGGGATTGGAAGATAAATAATATCATCTCCTGTCTCATCTTTACTACTCTAAAAGAAGAGGCCCAACATTGGCAGAAGCATTCAAACTGCAGCCTATATTTTTATGACTCTACAGCTTCTTTTTATTTCACCCGAACTCGCTTTTTTTGCTGGCAGTGGTGGCACTTTTTGATGGCTGCATTTTCCCCAGTACAGCCATTAAGAACAAGACTTTTGGTTTAGAGCACTGAAGCACTTGGTAGGGCAATGGGCACCCACAGAGGAGACATGGGTTTGGATTGAAAGCAGCCTCGGGGACCTCGGTCAGTAGAGCACAGTATAACCACGCATTTATTGAAATGGGAGCCTCCTCAAGCAGAGTGCTCCTGTTGAATTCTTTAGTGTTTTTATTTCAGGGGCATTATGGCATCTCTGAATTCAACAAGAAATCAAATTAGGACTCCTGGGTTCCATTTCTGGCCTGCCACTTACCCGTGATAAGATATTGGGCAAATCATTTAGCATAAATAAGCTTCAGTTTACAGAGCTGAAATACTGCACATGGGTGCAGTAAGGCTGATGAAAAGTACCATAATGGAATTATGAAAGTGCTTTCTCCCAGATTTTTAAAATTCCTTATCAAAGGTTATCTTAACCTGCCTTGCTGAATTTTAAAATAAATTTACTCACTTTCTTAAGAATCTCCTTTTCAAAGGAAAAATTTTTGACTGTCTAAAGATTCCCCTGCAGACACTAGTACAAGACTTTAGAATAAAGCTACATGTGGTGCAAATAGAGAAATAGACAAAACCAATTTAGTTATTGCCTTTAAGTTCTAACATAGAGTAGCATAATATGCTAGCATCTCTTTACATGGTTTTTTCTGACTTTAGTTTATAGTTCTGGGTATATGACAAAGGGCAGCTGTCTCCCTCTCCATCATCTCAGTCATGTCCCAGGAGCTGTTCCCTTCCACTTGGTTTCGTCTGTACTTGAGCTCTGTCAAGCAAGTATTGGTATGTGTGACTTTTCCAAACCAATGACATTAACTTAAATTCAGCCATTTAATGCACAAATTAATGTTCACCAAAACCTTGGGGATCAGATACAGCAGATTAGAAGTACTAAGGGGAGCCAGGCTACATCAATTAATATTTAGGACCAATAATTTCATATACAGCCAAATTCAGGAATAGTGTAAGGTACCCATGGTGAGACATATCCACTCAGTGCTAATCTTTACACATAAATGTATGTGGGAATTGAAAAGAGCTCATAAAATGTAAATACAAACCATTTAGGGCCTAATATGTAGTTGCATCATTACAATTATGTACCCAGAGATGTCCATCTTCTTATAACCTGCAAACCTGCACAGTGCTCCCATTGTACACACAGAAAGAGAAAAGTGAAGACGAACGTCTTTAGGACAACTCTCTGATTTTGGTTACTAAGCTTGTGACAACATGCATAGAAGAATTTCAGATAACTTTTGAACTGTTTACAGTCTTCATGCAGACTTTATAACCTATGAACAAAAGTGATCCTTTTTATGAGGAAGTATTTCAGATGCCTTTCTTTGTGACAGGCCAAATGACACCTCTAAGTGCCTAATATTTTTCAGCTGACTGCAAAGGGAGTCCAAATGAGGATGGAGGGACCTGCACCACAGGTAACTAAATGCCAGCAAGAAGATCCTTTGACCCTGGCTTTCAGAAGCTCTGAGCATTTCTGGAATTTCATGAAATCCATAGAACCTACAAGTGCTTAGCTCTTATGTGAACTGAAGATGCATAAAAAGAAGCTTTCCAGAATTAACACACAATAATTGGCAGATCATGTTGTGAATTCATTAACAGTTTGTTAATTCAAAACAGTAACATCATAAGCACAGGGTAAGAGCCTTACTGCTCCTGCAGGTTTGTTTTTTGGTTTTGTTGGGTTTTTTTTAAGATGATGTAATCTCCCCAGCTACAAATTATACAGTGCTCAGACTGGCCATGAGGAAGTCTAATATAAAATACCCCCTCTAGAGACACCATGACTTCAGCCACGATTGGACTTCTGGTGCTACCAGGAAAACTTTCTGATTAGCTCTTCTGCTGTGATAGCACACTCTGTACCTGCTTTAGGGCAAGAGCATGCTTCAGCAAACAAGATTGTCACTGAGGGGGTTCCTTCAGCTTTTGTGAAAATTTTGCAACTGTCTCTTTTTCTCTTCACCAGTGTACTTTTTCTTCCTTTCCTCTTCAGTGAAAAAAGAAATCTGAACTTCACAGATGGAAAATTAAGTATTGCCAGGATGGTCAATATACCCAACAGTCATTCAAACTGGTCTGATAAATGAAAGCATTTAAATAGTTGCAACCAAAATAAGCGACAGAAGGTGGGAAAAGAAATGCATAATTAAGCCAGCTACTAGGGTACTGTTTATGTTTTATCCTTTGGAGCACTACAGAGTACAGAACACAAACTATTACCAGCATTTTTGTATACCCTAATATCTGCATATTAGATCACAGGTATGTGTGATACACAAAATTTAGAAAGAGAATAAATTACCTTAGCTTCTCCAAATGATGTGCCAGGGCTGTTAATTGGTCATTCAAACCCACTGCCAGGAAGATTGCTCAGTAATATAAAATGGCCAAACCAAATCATGACACAACACAATCACTTTACATTAACTCCATTCCTTATGTGTTACTTCTGTGTTTGCAGGCAGCACATGTTGGAAATACCAGAGATGAGGTAAACAAGGTTACATAAATTAACAGAATCATCCTGCTCTTTTACATATCACCCTGACCTCCAAGGGCCCAAGTAGCAAAGAAAAGACAAAGTAGTAGTAGAGGGAAGGTCTTCACAGCCGTCCTTTTTTTCCCCTTCACTAAGAGACTTTTCAGGGACTTTCCTGCATGTTAAGCATCTTTTTTGCATTGCTTAATATTGTTATTAATAATTCATATTTTTGTCTTTCTCCTCTCACTCTGACAACTTTTATTTTTAATCAATGGGCATGTGTCAAATTGCTTTGTTATTTATTTATAATGTAAGCTGACAAAAGAATGGGATATGTGGTATAAAGATGAGACAGTGTTTCTTTCCTACAGCTGATATCCTCAGTAATAGCTACGTGTCTTGTTCTAATCAGTAGGGTCCAAAAAACTAATTTTGCCACAAATAAGGGAGGACGTATTTAGTATATTTGTACAGCTGGATATCTCTCCTCTGTCCCCACAGTCATGCACTGACATAAAAGTCGAAAATGTAGGTTTATTTGTATGCAGGCACATTGTCTTTGAGGAAGAAAAGGAGTGCACAAAGGTGTTAATAACAATGTGCCAAATACTGATGTGCTTATTCAGACAAATGTATTACTAAGATCAGTGTTCTTTGTCCCCTAATGTATCAACAATTCTCACAAGTTGTTTATGGCAGAAACCTCCCTACCCTTTTCATCTCCCAAAACCCAAACAGAATCACTAACTAACCCAAGACAGAGAGAAATTCAGCGGCACAATGCCTGCTTCAGCCCCTCTTGCCACATAACACATGGGAAATCCCTTGTGGCAGAATGTATGGGGGAAATGCATCACGAGGCACCTTCCCTCATAAAGCCGGGAAAACAACTGAATGCTTTCTCACTGAACATGTCAGATATAAACTGTTGATTACAATTGGCTTCTACGTTACACACTTAGAATTTGACTCCTACACCCCTTTCATGCACACATATTTTAACTGCTACTTGAGAACTCATTTAGTTTCTCTCTGGATTTATTTTTGTTGAATGGTAGAAGTGTCTCTTAGTTCCAGCTGAATGGAATTCACTGTTGTGACTGCCTTGGTGTGTCCCGAGGCAGGAGGCAGCCCTGTCTGGACTGTGGGAATGGTTTGGTGGAACTTGGGATTGTGCTCCTCAGCAATGTTTGCCTATTGGACAGGATATTGCTCTACAGGCTGTAATTATTGCAAAATAAAATAAAGCACAAAGCCATAGGGGAGGGAAAAAGGGATTAGACACTTTTTTTCATAAAAACTACTGTGCCATGTGACTTAATTCAAAGGAGGGTGTAGACTGTGATTGTCTACTTAAGACTCCTTCTTCCCGAAAAGCTCCTACTTCCCATTTTTCTATAGTCACCACCACGTGTTGTGAGTGGGAGTGTGTTTGAACTTTTTATTTCAATGCCTGCTGAGACTGTTGGTGCAATAAAGTGACATCCCTTCACACTCTGTTCCAAGGACAATGTAGTATCAGCAGAGTTACCTGGTGTAGCCCTGAAAGCCAACCAAGCAAGAGGACATCAAAAAACTCAAAGCCACCATATAGGCCAGTGAATTTGAGGAGGCACATCACAGAAAGCAAGGTAGAGGATTAGGGTGTTAGAGAATTACGTCATTAGAACAATGGCTTCAAATGGGGAAGAATTTACTTTGATTTTCAGAATAAACTGTCATAGTCCAGACATACACATTTGCTTTTATTTTAAAGTTTGCTGGTGTTTCATTCTGTTTTAATTTATCCATTATGGAAGGGAGAATAAAAATTGCAGCATTTTCTTTGATGTTTTCCTAGCCTTAATGCTTTCTTTCAATGCCTCCTTCACCATACACATCATGCTGAGAATAAGCATGGCATTCAAAGTGAGGATTGTCCCTCCTGATTTACAGCTCAGGGACAAAATAATGCAAATGCCTATTTCTTATGCTTAAAGACCAGTTGGTAACCAGATCTCCTCATCTTATACCTTCTTTTGATATAGTTATTAGAGAATCCAGACTCCAATGTTGAAGTGGTCAGTTCACATATTTGTCATAAACACCACCAGTGAATTTGCTCTCTCTACCACTGAAGGGACCATTCAAATTTTGACTGCCAGAGGAAACTACAGCCACTTAACACACTTTGAACAACAGAAGTACAGTAAAATCAGGATAAATCTCAGTTATCATAACTAAACCCACTGCATAATCAGGGCTGAGGCACATATGGCATCTAGACAACTCAAGAATAGGAGAATGCTGTCCTGGAGAGTGTTGCCCTTATCCAGGGAGAACAACTGAGCAGCCCGAAGCTTGTGACACTGCTAGGTAGTTAGTCTGTGATTTCTGACCTCAGAAGTCAAGTGCTCCCCTCATCAACCTTCCTCTCCCAGAAGAACCTCACAGAATCTGCTTTTATTTCTTTTTGTGCTACCAGTTAGGAATTGCATAAGCAAGTAGAAAGAGAAGAGTGTTCTTGTCTAGAATTCCCAACAACTTTGTGGATTTTAAAAGGCCAGAGGAAAATCCTCTGGGTGCACAGATGAGGTGGGCTGCGAGACAATTAAAAACCAAGCAATTTTTAAATAAGGCTAGTGTGCTGGAAAACACCAACTCTCCCTGGGTATGAAATAATGCCTATTTCTGTCCATTGTCTTCTCGTATCTTACTCAGGAATACAAAAGCAAAGGTGTGTATCAGTTATTCAGTTGTTGTCGGGGTTTTTAGTTTGCTCTTCAGGTTTTTTTTTTCATATGAACTTGGCTTCATTTAGGGGTGAGATTTTCACAATGTGGAGGACCAGTCTGTTTCATCTAAAGCACATGGTAAACCACTCATTGACTTCCCTGAATATAAAGCAATTGCTGACTCTTGAGAAGCTTACCCTAAAAAAAAAAACAGAAAAGAAAAAAAAAAGGCAAAACCAGCTAAACAAATAGAAATCTAAAATAATCATCCTGAACTGATATAAAAGTCTAAGAGTGGACAGGGATTTCCACAGATATTATCATTACCTATTCAATACATACTGGTACACACATACCTATGTGATAACAATCTGCCAGTTACATGTAGTGAGTGCAGTTCGGACTGTTACTTCATGTGCATTCAGTCTAAAATATACTAGAGATTTAAAAAAAAAAAGGGGAAGCTTGTCATGGTAAAGAAAGGAGACTACCTAGGATTACTGACTGAATGACTTGGATCTTGGGGTGAAAAAGTCAAAACAATTGGACCATCTGAGGTTACACAGAGGCTGAAAACAAAAAAATCAGCTTGAAGTCTATGGACATGCACATGCTTCCAAGAACTATGGATCTTCTGATTCAAACAGAGAGGAAAAGGTTAGGGCATCTGGTTTGTTTTCCTCCTCAATTGCCACTTTATTTGCTATGTGGCCTGCTACACTTCTGTGTCACTGTCTCCAAATCCTTAAATAGCTATTGTTAATTTGTACACAAACGGAAACTTTGAGATGGTGTGGTAAGTTTTGCTGAAGTTCTTTTGCCATTGACTAAAGAAACTGGTGGTTTCCATGTAAAAAGTAATGGCACTACTACTGTTGTGAAACCAACGAAGTTTACCTTTTCTTGTAGTCACTTTTCGAAGTATTTACTTCTGCTTTACAAGCCTGCCTTACACAGCATGTACATTTTGAAATTAAGTATATTAAGAGGTAAGTTTTCTGATTATATTTACACCATGAGCCCAACTTAATCCTGCCTTATACACTGAGTAGACACTTTGACCTTCAAAAGATGCCAATCAAGACAGAATTCGTCTCAGAACCTTCCTCTGCCAGTTTTCCACTATCTTGCTCATGTGTTTTACAGTAATACTTTCTTTTTCCCCTGTTCATTAACTATTAAAATAAAATATTCACATGACAGATTTTTGCCTCAGTTTTCCCACGGCAATCATATTTCCTCACCCAAGAGGATGTCAGGAAGCTTCATTAATTGTTTCTGAAACATTTACAACTTTTCATGGAAAAGGTAAAGCATCTGTCTCCTAAAGGAGAAAAATAATTTCCAAATGGATGAAGTATCACAGCTCCCTTCTGAAGCACATGTATTTTAATTTTTCACTCGGAGATAAAGAATTCAAGACACAGACATTACAATCAGTTTGTCAAGTTCATGTGTATTATCTGAAGACCAGAGCTTGTGTCTTTTTCCCTCCAACTCCTCTTTAATCTCAAAACAGAGTTTCGTTGTTGAAGTAGCTCTTCAACAGATGCAGATGGTGACAGGCAAGAGGTTATGCGAATTAAGCGAGTCATCCCACAAGTAACAGCATCAGTGAGGCTTGGTTTCCTTTAGATTTGGATTCTCTGCCTCTGTGACATCCTGGCCATGATATCCCTAGTCTTCCCAGTTATGACTGCCCTCTCCCACTTCTTCCTCCCACGCTCTTGTGCTCTTCACCCTGGCCAACACTCACCGCTCCTCCAGCTCCCTCTTCCACACTGAGAGGCTGGCACACAGCAAGTACTGGGCAGGAGAAAGCACCAGACCCATCCGGGAAAGATGACTGGTCCAGCCGGAAGGACAGCCCTCACATTGGGCTCTGGAGTGCACTTGCAGGCAGGAGTAATTTCTGCCTCTGCCTCATTTCTGGTTCTAAAAAAACCCGTACGAATTGGGCAACCTCTCAACTTCTAGACAGTTTTAAGCTGACAAAGGAGGAGGAGGCTGGTCTCCCAGAAAGGAGGCATCTTCTCATATCAGTAACTAAGGAGTGCAAACACTCGTGTCACCTTTACTTGTATTTTTCTGGATTCATGGATTGGTAAAACAAATTTTTTCAGGCCACAATGGCTAGCCCATGAGAAATACAAAACCCACTTTAAGTAGAAAGAAATTACCAGCTGTACCAGCTGGCAGCAGCTTGCTTGAGCTCATCTTACAGGAGAATTTTTTTAGAATTTCTTTTAAAAGCTGAATTAGAAGAATAGAAACTAAAAGTGAAAACCTTGTAAGATTTCTAAACAAAAAAAAAATCTAACATAAAAACATCGGCAGTTGATGGAAATAGAGAAACATACTAAAGAAAGAAAAACAAAAATAAAATCCCTTGAACTTAAAACATATCACCAGGAATACACCATCAGAGATGCCTACCACAAATTTAAAGGCTGTATTGTCCCCTTCAGAGGGTAAATTTACTTTCTTTCTTTCTACACATTAGAACTGTAGCAGTATTTTAACACCAGGTGAAACTAATAATATAAAAATGATAAGTTGGGAATGAGCTCCACAGGTATGCATTGAAATAGTTCTCTGCAGCCAACTAGAAAAATGGGGACTGAAGACGGAAGAGATTAGGGATATCTCAGGATTAGGGAAAGAAAAAAACATGTCAGAAAGCTATGCCTTCAGGATAGGAAGCCATTGGGAGTTTGGGGGGCATATTGAGCCACTGTTTGCTGAGAACTTGAATTTATGTGCTAAGCCTCTGCAATGATCAACTCCAGTGAACATATCTAGTCTGAGACCCACTGAAGGAATGATTAGCACTGAGTTACAGATCTGAAAGCAATAGGGCGTCATACAAATATTACTCTGCCTTCATGCTTAACACAGGTCCTAAAGCCCTGCCTTCTACATGCAAACCAGAGGAGCCCCTTGGGAAATAAAGATCATTCGGGTTTCCCTCGGTCACACTGAGAATCTCCTCATCCTACCACAGCCCTGCAGACCCCCAGTGAAGCACAGCACCACCTGTGCAGGATCCCAGTGTCCCCCTGGGCACAGTTGCAGGACAGCTGTGCTGCCCAAATGTCTCCACACCCCAAGTCCTTGCAGTCCTCTGCTGCCATGGGGCTGGGCCCATGCGGACCCCTTGGCTAACGTGGCTCACGACCCAAAGAATGAATATACTCATGACCCCTCTGCAATGTGACCCTGATGCACAGCTCTCGTGTCCTGAGCCTGAAAGCAAACAGTACATTTGAGGAGTCTTGGATTTATTTCAAAATAGATGAAGTCCTTTTCCAAAAGAAACAGGAACATTAAAGTCTTTGCAATGGAAACAGTGAGACATGGGTCTCAGACTGATCAAGCTGAAGCAGTCTTCAAGGCAATCCTTTGTCACAAACGAGCAATATTTTCACTCCACGCCCCACAGCAGACCCCTGTGATATATTTTATTTCTTTGCAAGTGGCATCAAATCATTTTCCAAAGTCAAATGCATCTACCTTCCTTGCTTCTCTCTCTTGGGACTCTTTGAAGGAGAAGGAAAACATCAAGACTAGACTGTGCTGTGGGATTAAACATGTCAGGAGAGAAACAACAATTACAAGCATGATACATAATACAAAATAAATTGAGAAAAGTGTGAGAAAAAGAAAAAGCATAGCCATATCATCTGAGCCATAGCTGCATAGAGCATAAATCCCCCCTATGATTTGCCCACTCACCATCCCTTGCCTTAGGATTCTGCTGTACTCTGTTTCACTACGGTCTATCATTCACACACAGGAAATCAATGCTGCTTTGAGTTACTCTGCTTGATCATAAAAGTGTTCCTACCCCCAACACTTGTCCTCCTGTCAGCACATAAATCCCAGGTAGATCTGCCATGCAGCATCACCTCTCCACAGTACCTGAGCTTCTGTACCCCTGCACCTTTTAGACATCTCACTTCAAACGTCATTTTCTGAGGACTGACTTACACCACAACTTCCTTTATTTCTAAAAAGACAGGATAGCCTGCCCTTTGTAGAAACATCCATTTTTGTCTGATTTCTATTCTTCTTGCAATTTCACGGTGTCACATCAACTCTGTATCACAGGAGAGCAGGTGAACTGGTGTGATGGGGAAGATCATCACGGAAAGAACAAATGCCTTCACAAAAGGACACCATCACTGCCTTTCATTTATTTACATTTCAGATGTCATCAGAGTGGTAGCTGTCATTCTATCTCTTACACCTCTCTATGTGGAGATGTTTGTGGCATTTCTCTGCATTTCCTGCATCATTTTATGCCATATGCTAAGTACAATCCTAAATGTATCCATTCTTTTGCTCTTCTTCAAAACTCCTGTCCCAATAATCTGGAACCTCCATCCCTGACCACCTTTCCCATCCAAGGTTAAAGAAACTCTTTGGAACTTCTGTTTGCTTGCATTTTCTACATCCGCAGAAGAAAGGGATTGTACCACCTGAGTGAAGCCTTAAACACGCAGAAAAGAAGTAACAGCTTCATAATGAAAAGGTGAGCCTTCTAGGGAGAGAGGTCACATCCTAGTAGTGATGTGCAAAGAAATGCTAAAGCCTCATTACTACTCACAGCTGTAGGGAGATCTCCTTCAACTCAACTGATAATTACGTGGAACAGAAGGACCAGGACAAATAAGGCAATTTGCCTGAAAACAGGAGCAGGAAAGCAATTTTTCCTCTAACAGTATCACAGATATTCACAGTTGGCTACAGTATTCTTACAATTTAAATCTCCAGCAAGATCGCATCTTTTAAACAAAAGCAGAAAAAAAATTCCCTATTACCCTCTTTTCTCCCAACTCCTCAAAAAGTTTTCCATTCTATTCGTCTTTTCATTTTAACTTTTCAAAATGTGTTTTAGCTCTTATGACTTGTTTTTCCAATTTTTATAAACTTTCCTCCAACCTGATGACTAATGGAAAAATGTTTTTACGGAAAAATTGAGAGCATGATGCACCAAATTCCATAACTCCTAGAAAAACTTTTACGTAAGATTATTGATCTATGTTACTTTCTTATTCCTGTATTCATTACTTTTAAAATATGATTATGGTTATGAACCTGTTTTCTAATTGGGCTAAACACACTGAAACACTTTTCCTGCAATCTAGATTTTAAAGACATTAATATTTAATGCTTGGACAAAAAGAGCCATGCTTATTATATGCCCTTTTCTTGTTTCTTGCTGCTAGCTAAAATTCTGATTAGTTATACTCCTGATTTCCTTTTCCTTTATTTTGCCCTGAAATAGAAGACCAGTACTCCAGTACTCGAGTTAGAAGGCAAGAAATTAGTGTCTCTGTTTTTTCCACCTCTGGCAATGCAAAAACCATTATTTTGTTGATTGGTATAAGTTACTTGTTCTTGCAAGGACAACTCTTCAGACCGCTAGACATCACTTCATAGTCCTCTGTTATACCAAGACCAAATGTGCTTAAGAGCATCTACAACAATGAAGTGCTCCCAGCACAGATTCAGTAAGCACACCCCAGGGATTTCCAGTTGGATGGCTCAAGCTTAAGATCACAAAATTAGGGCCTAATGATGTTATTAATAATGAAGCATTGATATTCACATTCTCATTCTGAATTAGGATTTATGGCAGTGTGAGCAAAACCCAGTATAAATTACATCTGAAGATATCAATAGCTGCAGAAGAAGAGAAAAAATGCAGACATAGCTCCTTCACCTCTGGGTCTGACTAGATTCTTTGTCTACTTCAGATCAAACGTGTAAGATAGCACAGATGTGACTAAAAACAGGTAATGGCGATGATATGATTTTTCTTTCTTTGTTAATGACCTACATGTGTTGTTTTGCTTGAAGTATTCAACAATTTACTCTCTGTATTTCAGAAACATGCACTGAGTTGACTCAGTATCTAGTATTTCAACACTAGGATACACTTTTCCTTCCTTAGCCTTTCCCATATAGGGCTCACAAGGATCTGTAGAAGGATACATTAGTTACTCCTCTGCTACTGTCCTGTTTTTGTGTGGGAAATAGACATGAGAAGAGTTTTGCAAATCACTCAGCTCATCAGTGGCCATGATGGAATTCAGTGCAGGTCTCTACCTTCCAGCACTCTGCTTTAGCTGTGAAGCTTTCCTTGTTCTTCACAAAGGATGGCTGCTTCCAGCATACAAACACTTCCCTGCTCAACCTACCATACACATGATTAAAAATATATATGTATTTGGACTCTAAAGTCCATCTTTTTGCTGCTTTTCCTGGTTTTTTTTCTGGTTTGTCTGGGAAACAGGATTTTTTTTTTTTTGCAGACTCTGAATAGGAAGCTGCACCTGTTAGCTCGGCAATACCTTAGGGCTCTCTAGTCAACCATCTGCTTTTCAAAATCTATTTGTTCTCTCTTGGGCAACCAAGAAGGCATAAAGTATGTTTTATCACCTCAATGCTGAAAGTGATCATTTACACTAGAAAAATATACCATGTCAGGTAGAATTTTGACTAAGGAAAAAAGAAGAAAAATTCTGGTGGAAGGCAGGGAGAGGCAAGAAGAGGAGGTAAAGAAGAGTGAAGGAGGGTGAACTGAGAGGAGAGGAACAGGAATAAAACTCACTTGCTTCCAGCAAAAGTCAACTTGATATGCTCTACTGTCACCCAGGGACTTCGTACTACATACTTCTATAACATGCCTCTATATATCTGCAGAAATAAAAAGATTAGATTTGACAATCTAAACTGAAAAAAGTTGTTGTTTTTTTTTTTTTTTTTCCCACTTTTAAGGGACTGCTGGTCTGGAGTTAGGGCTTGAAACACATGTTTCAAAGGAATGAAGTATCCTAGTACCGCCCAGGGAGCAGTCCTGGGCTTTGCATGCTTTTTCCGGTAAGAGTAGACCAATGACTGAGTCATACCTCCATTATATCACAATTGTGTTTTTATTTGGCACCCTCTCATCTCTTGCAAGTCACTTGCAGATGGTCTAGAAGCCACAGAACAGGCTGTACTTCCTTTCCATGTCAGCCATCCCTATCTTACAGAATCCTTCCAGTTTGCTGCACACAAGGTACACGGACACTTCTCCACAGATACCTCCCTTGACTTCAAACCTCCCCCCCCGCCCACCTTTCTATAGGATTCTGTCACTAGCCTTTCCATTTGCAGAAATAAAAAAATAATCTGCACTGCTTCCATCTCCCATAGCTCGGTAAGTTCACAGAAGCCAATACAGGAAAGGAAATGGAGGGATTTAGTGGGGCTGCTCAGGGCCTCCCACTGAACAACACGGGGCCCAAAGGAAATACTTCTGAGACTTCCATAATATGGTTATATAAGTTGCTGTCATGCCATCACTTTGGGTTTTGCAGTCAGTGCTGATCCCCCTGTCTCAAATGGGATAGAGGAGAAACAAAAAAGGTTCAGAGAGTAAAAGACTCATTAAAACTCTCAAGAGCTTTTTGCATGAAAAAAAGTTTAGAAAGCGTCAAAATGACAAAGAAAACAAAGAAGACTGAATGTAGTGGAAGGGATACAAATATAACTGCACAGAGAAAATAAATCTGACTTCCTAAGAAAAGAGAGGACAGTCATTAAAAGGCAGAACATGAAAACCAAAAAAAGGATTTTTACTTTTCATTCACATGCTGTATAATAAACTTGCAGTACTCTGTACCCAAACCCCAGATGGACCAAGATTTTATCAGTTTAAAAAGGACTAATTACTGCAATAATAATAAGACAAGCCTTTATAATAATAAATATAATTACAGAAATAGTTAACATAATACTGAATAAACAGAATATCCACAATTACGGTACAATAAACTATGAGGACTGAAAACTGCCCATGTTTAAAGACATAAGTCAATTGTAATTTGATACCTATTAATGAGAAATTACCCCTGTGTTAAAAGTTTGACCACCATTATTCTTTATGGGGAACTTAGCAAATTTTCTGAAGGATCTGATACTGGGTTCTATGATGCTTTCTGTGTGGCTTTCCAGAGCTGTGTCTCCAACACACACATGCCCCCATCAACCAAGTGCTCAGCTTGTTCACCACTCGTGAACATGGTCAGTACAATCAAAATAAACCCCCTGTAAAATCAAGGGAACCTGTCTGCTCTTCAGGAATATGTGTTGTTTTCATTAACTTGTGAGAAGTGAGGTTGTTTTAGCCATTGCTTTTAAAGCACATGATGAAGTGGGGAGAAGAAATGAGGGACAGCATTCTGTAGGTTTGATAAAAAATGGCAGCGTTACAGTTTTATTTGATGGTTAAAATGTAAGAGTCATATTTTAAGACAAAGCATTCTTAACCACCTATACATCTCCATGCCCTTTTTTAGTATTAGAAAATCAAATTTGCATGTGGCATGAACAAAAATAAAATCCTCTGTAAATTTGAGCCAGCTCCTGAAGAGTTCAAATGAGCCTCCTGTGCTATGGATTTTTGTAAAGAGTTTTGTATCTGATGTATAATTTTGGGTTTAATTATGAGACTGCTTGTCTCACAGAGAGGTTGTTAAAAGAACTTTTCCCCTTTAAACAGTTGTCTACTTTAAAAAAAAAAAAAGTGGAAACTCAGGTATATTGGAAACTTTCACCCATCAAACTTGGCTAAAAGTGGTGAAGTTTGGGAGGGAAAGGAGTAGGAAACAGGTAGGCAAACTGTAGACAGGAGGAAACAGAGTGGGTTCCCAAACATCTCATTTCCCTGGGGAGCCACACCTAGGGAAGCCCTGGGGATACAGGCAGTGCCTAGGAGTCCCTTACAAAAAGTTCCTTCCCTGCAGCATCTCACAAGCCTTCCTCCAGTGAAATCAGCGTGGCAATAAAAGCACATACAGGCAGTAAGTTCCTGCCCCACATTAAGCTGATATGTAGTCTTTTAATTAAAGGCACCCCCATAAAAGCCAGCACCCATTTAAACAAAATAAAACCGGGCCATATACGTTTTCCCAGCTTGTTGTGTTTCCTTGTCTGTCGATACCTCTGTGGTGACAGAAAGGCACACACTGCAGCCTGCCTAAAAGACTATCTTCACTTCCCCAACTTTCAGAAGAAATGCAGCTGTGAAACCACAACATCAGTTCTACCGGAGACAGAGAAAAGTAGCAGTCCTGTAAACGATGGCAATCTAAAGCTTTAGAAGAAACATAGGCAGTAATGCACACATTCTTACCTGCGCAAGTCTGCACCATCAGCCTTTGAAAGGTTTTTTTACATCTACTCTGTAACGATGCATTTTTTGAAAATGGTTCTAGTGCTCAGGAATGCCAAGAATTTAGGAAGAGAGCCACAGCTTAAGAGAGCAATTATTTGCCAGTAAATACTCAATTTGCTTGTCCTGTGATTTTTCTTCTCCTAACTTGCCCTCTCCATAATCCGTCTCTTGCTGCGTCATGAGCACAAGAAGTCTTTTCTTCATAGCATAACACTTCAGTTTGCTATTTTGTTAGCATTAATTAAGAATTCCCTCTACTGGTCATTTTCTATACTCTTACAAATAGCACCTTGAGCCCCGGACATTAGAAGGCAGTGAGTCAGTGTGTGGGATTCAGCCACCATTTATAAACACCTTCAACCACATTCACCCAGTTTACAATATTCAGGACATCTCAGCTGAATTACTGCTTTGTGTCCAGTTTGTATTCAGATGGGGGCCATATGTTCCTTCATGTATTAGAGCAGAGCTCATTAGCACTGCTCCAGTCACGCCACAGCAAACATTTTTTTTTTTTCTATCTAGCCTCCATTTTAACCTGATTAAAAACGTTTTCGCCAGGGTAGGTTTCTGGAAAGGAACTGCTGAAATCCAAAGCACTGTTAAAAAGGATATGTGTAATTTTAAAATTAGTTTTAAATTAAAATTTGCTGCAAAAAAACCTCAGTTGTTACTTAGAATTAAATTGCTTAGTAAAAGCACCTTCTAAAAACATAGAAGAGTCTTCACAAAAACTCTGTTGCAGTAACCACAAGGGCTAAATATTCAGTGAGCTTACAGACCTAGCTCTCCCATAAGGATTTAGGCACACAGCCTATTTTTAAAGAGGGTATGTATGTATGTATCTGTGCAAGCACCATCATACAAGTAGATTAACACCTTGCAATAATGGGGAGAGTGGGTGTAGTCAGAAATCTGGATGTGCAAATTGTATTTCCTACGAAATTTTGTGTAGGCAAGTCCCATTCTGCTCAATCAGCAGTAGGCAGAGAAACACTATATTTGGAAAAAATTCATAAAATACAGAAGGAGTGACTTGAATCACGCACATTAATTGCTAAATGAAAATCTAGGTTCTGAAAAACAAAGCAGGAACACCCATATTGGGAGCAGAAGAAAAAAAAAAGACACCTGGGATTGAACAGTATGATAAAGAATCCCTTTGAATCCATTTTAGGATAGAAATGCATCGTCTGTTAAAATTACCTTGGGTCTGGCTACTTCTTACATGAGTGAAAAGAACTTTTGGGTCCCAAATTGAAGATTAACATCACATCATAAATGCTCCACTGCATTTAGAAGGACTGTGTGCATTTCATATGATGTAAAAATATTGTAGAAAACCATGGAATTCACACAAATCCACACCATAGTACGATAAAATGTGTTACCAATTCCTCACATACAAATGAGCATTTCAAAACAACACGTTCAGAGCACAAACTACATCAGAGGTATCAAAAAACCCCTAATAAAATGTATTTATGTTATGTATATCCTATATATCTACTGCTAAGAGGCAGAAAAGTTAGAAACATAATGAAACTACTCAATAATCTCTAGGATTATTGTACACACACATTGTACACATACTCTCTAACAGTGCCATATGCCCAAACTGATTGTGAATTCATGTTAAAAATTATTTAACTTTTCTCCTCAAACACCTCAATCAAACAGCAACCAAACAGCAGGACCCATAGGGTCCATTTTTCTGGAGCACTGACCATCTCCTCCACAAAAGAGAGCATTCTCAAAATCCAAAATAGGATGGAGAAATAAACAGCATGTGAAAGGTGAAAACCCCACATCAAGAGCATTGCTCCCTTCTTCCCTAAAACTGATTTTCCTATGACAGCTCTAAAAACAGTGCATAAATAATATATCCCATGGCTAACATACCTCCCTACACAAGTGCCTTGGAAACAGGAGAACTTTTGGCTACTTTGCAGTAGCAAATAGGTTGCACAGGTTTCTAGAAGACAGCAGTGGACCTGCTCCCCGATGCTCATTTGTGAGGGAAATACACTGAACTTCAGCTAAACAGAACTACATGCTAATTGTACATAAGATTAACTGTTTTCCTTTAGGCTTTGAATTACTCTGACATAAATAAAACGTTTCAGAATTAAACCTGACTATCGTCACGTTTATGTTATGCATAATTTAAGAAGAGGGCAAAGAAGAGTGGATCAGTCTTAGAAGGTACTTTCAGGTTAGATTTTCAATATTTAGATGAGAATCTGAAAATGAAACTTAAAATCAACTCTAAATAAAATTAAAGTACATTAAAGAAAATGAAAGTGTAGTTTTGCTGTTAAGGTTTAAAAGTGAAAAATACATCTGAACAAAAATAAATTTAATTTTTATAAACAACTGTAAGCAAGTAGAGTTTGTTGCAATATTTTGTAATAAATAACTCTTTCTGAAAGAATGGATAAGGGCTTTCCAATTTTTTATTGTCTTAAAATTACGTGCTTCCATATTAATATACTAATTTGCCTTTGCAGAGCAGAGCTTTTGAAATAAGAGCTGACACACTTAATAGGGACAATTGGGTTAAAAGGGAATTTCCTGGATAAAGTCAGAACATAACAAATTCTTACTTATCCAGCGTAGTTAATGTAAAATTATACTCTTCTCAACAGGGACGGCATGGTGAAAGGAATATCTGGTTTGTTTAGGAGGTGCCCCCATTAACTGGATTTTTTTTTTTTTTT